>JAHZMV010004785.1:0-11537 GCA_027743765.1 Coecobrya sp. COE2 | reverse complement strand
TTGGGTGGAGCAATAGCCATTAACCAATACTTAAAGGCTCAAAGTCCTTTACCTAATTTAACGGAATCTCCAACTGGAAAGGCACTCACTTGGTAGGTAATTTTCAGGACGAAGCGATTTTTCATGTAATCAGTGTATATGAATTAACATATAAATTCTTTTTTGTTTGGCTAATTGTCAATTTTCCTTTTCTTTACAGTGTATTAACTGCAATCTGTAACAAGTTTGTATCTGCGCCACCAACGCCTCAAGAAAAAGATGAGCTGGCTCGTCTAAAATATGAATTCAGTCAAATGCTCCGGAGCATCGGGAAATGCCTTCCGAATTTGTACAAGGAAGTTAATTCATGGCTCCTTTCTTCTCTAAGCAGCCCTACCGCTGTGCAGATTCATCAGTGGGAAACTTTGGTGTTGGTTATCGATGCAGTTGCATCTTCCATTTCACATGTATGAAAATAATTTAACAAATTTTTAAGTACGAAGTTGTAAAGAGAATTTTGTAATTGCTTTGATTCTTTTGTGATTTACACAGGAAGATAAGGAAATGGTGGACATTGGTTTACGTGATTTGGAAAAATGCTACACCAAATTTAAAGAAGCGACCGTTTTGGAACTGAAATCCATCATACTTTCCACTGTTTCCGCATTATTTGTGTTCCTTTCGTTGTCTAAACAAAGTGGGGCTTTTGGAGATACTCACTTGACTTTTATGCACTCCATTTTGGAGTCGGTGTTCCTCTGCTTTAATTATGAAAATGTTACCTACGCAAGAGATATCAGACGCCATGCTGCGGCGCTAATGATCAAGGTAAGCAGTAAACACTTATAGTCACTGCACGTTTAGTGCATTTTGTAGTCTGTATTTCAATTTCCAGGAGTAATTAACTTGGCAAATCGGGTTGATTGTGTGTTCTTTGCTATTTCAGTTATCCACCAAGTATCCGGACCTGATGGCTTTATCTTTCAACTTTATTCATTCAGCAACTACTGCGATAACCTCCAAACTTAGCTCAATGGAGTATACATCATTAATGGAGTCATTACTGATCACCTGCAATTGCTGGTAATAATGGCATTTTTTCAAAATTATCCTACTTTTGTTCTGTTAAATTGTTCATCTCGTTCTATTCTGTAGGAGTGACATACCTAAGCAGTCTGCATTTATTGCAAGTTTACTACCGTCCTCTGAATGGAGCCAAATTTCATCGGATTCGGAAACCTTGCAAAATTTTGTGTCAATTTTGCAGGAGCCTGTCTTCCAAGACAAGCGAATTTTATTTTTGAAAAATTTAACATTGCTAAATTGCGTCATTCGTCGAGTAAAAAAGTTGAACAAGTCAACAAATGGTGTTCTGAAGCAAAGTCGGTTATCCGCTGAAAATTCCAACGTTCTCACCAGCAACGCTATTTCGCCAGTTGAATCTGAAACGCCGCATCCAGCTTACGACAGTGTTTGTCCCTTACTTCCTGTCGTTCTTAAACTGGTGAAAACTGTACATTCATTACTGGAAGATCCACAGTTAGCCTTTTTAATGGAGCTTAGCGAGCAGGAAAAGTCTCTCATGTTGGGTATCCATTTTGGTGCCTCTGCTCATACAGCTGCGGGGGAGCCGATACCTTCCTCCGTGGTGGGAACCGACACGGAAAAATCTCATCCTGATAAATTAAAAGTAAGCTTTGTAAAATCCTGTTTTCAGACATGATGTTTTTTTTAAATAAACACTTAATGCATGTATATTTTCTTTTTGTTTGTACAGCTTTTTATTCAAAGTTTAATTGAACTAACGTACGGAATACTTGGAGGTACGCCTGGCCTATTTGCCCCCAAGTTTTACTCAATACCACAAGTAGCGGAAGCGTACTTGAGCTTCGTGGGATGGAATAGTACAAAGATGAACGACTTTCGGCTTCGTGGTGTTATTCGTACAGTATTGTCACCTTTCCTTTTAAGCTGTCCTTTAGCTCAATTCGATAACGTGGTGAAGCCATTTTTACAAAAATTCTGTCCATTTAGTAAGCTTTCTATATATATTCCACCACTACTACTACTAATAATATAATTAATTTCAGTAGAAAAAATTAATGTGTAGCTAATTCCATTTTTATTATTAAGTTCTGGACAGATTAATAATTCGCTGGACTGCCATTGAAAATGCAAACGCATCTGCTGGTGAAGATGCGGAGGAACAAGAAATCCTTGAAAACACGTCCCTTCGCTTGCTGTCAAAGGACTACATAGACTTGATTCACAAAATTTTGGAAGTCAAAACGCATAACGGTTCTCATCAAACCAATGGCACGACAGCAGCAGAAGTTGACGGAGATTCTATGATGACCGAAGCAGCAAATTCAGAAATAAACAGTTCTTCAGGTCCTTCAACGTCTGGCGAGGAGCCTGGAGAATGTGGAATGATATTGTTGGCCGATTCTACTTGTTTTCAATCCATCATTCAATTGTGCATCCAGTAAGCAATTTAAATATTACTGTTCTTCTCTTTTTTTACTTGTTTGGAACTTGCATTTATCGGATTTTAGTGTCTTCATTCATCACAACTTTCAACTATAATAAATTCACATGTCATGTTTTCTCTTTCTCCACAGAGCATTGTGTTGGGATGATAGTAATGTATGCCTTAAGGCGTCTCGGTGTATTCTTCTTTCCTGGGTAAGGATTTCTGAACATGATGACATTATCCGTGCCACTTTTGGAACCGTTCTACGTGCCCTCTGCCTGTGGCATGAAAACGAAGCTAACATGGATCCACTCTATAAAGTATTAGACGTTGCTTTCAAAAATTGCTATCAAAGAGATCCCGCACTTTCCAAGGTAAGCGCTACAAATACTTGCTTTTTAAGTAATACCAATACCCATTCGCATATATACGAATAATTTATTACACGGAGCATGTTTTTTTTAAAATTTTGAAACAGTTGCTTCTGGAATGGGGTGCGAACGAAGTAGATATACAAAAGCTAATTGGATTATGCAATGGACCTAAAAACGATAAGAAACGCAAAGATTTGTTTCGAAGAATGGTGGCCAATAATCCAGCACTCGAGAAGAATCGATCACCAAAGGCGCAATGGTTACGTGGTTTACCACAATTGAATTTTAATAGCAAGTCTAAAGATTCTAAACAGAATCATCCCGATATTGATCTCAGTGAATGCTTTTCTGGTATACATCAACCTTAATAATTGTAAAGGCAATCTTTGTGGCCGGCAATAATCTAAGATTATTTACAGATTATGCAAATTACTGTTCTTAACAAAAATGGTATGCCTCTATATTGTATGTATGCCTATCTAAAAATGATTCTTTGATGTACAATTTTGTGCAACGGTTATGTGAGAAATAAATAATGTTGATTAGGAGTTTTTATACCGTAGTCAGTTTTTTAAATGAAACTAGATGTACAAAGCAAGCCAGTTTTGTTGAAAACAATTCATTCAGTTATTTTATTTATTACATGTTTTCCTTAATATAACAATCAGTATAACACACAATTATGTTATAATGCAATACAAACCTAGCAAAAAGTGTTACATGTGGCGGCATCGTGCAGCGTTGATGACGATTTTTAAAGTGGCATTTGCATTGGCGTCATAGTGTGAACTTGTATATCTCTTCAATAATCTCTTCAGAAGCCTTACTAGTAAAAATATTATTTTCTGGCGAATTCACAGTGAAAGTCGATAACAATACATAGTTGAATTATATGGAAATTCATTTTGCATATACTTTATAATAAAATGTTAATGAACAAACACAGGTAATAATAATTAATTGTAACAGGCATATTTAAACATGGAAGTAGATGTACTTTCTTGTTTTCATTCAAACACAAGGAGGATTTTGCTGTTAAATTTCCACTGGAGTCATGTTACACAAAATGACAAACAAATTACAAATATCTGATAAACAATTTAAAAAACTTAAAAAATTACGTAAATATAAGTTCTTAACTGTTGCAACAATAACAATTTAGTTTAAAGAATTTACAACTACTTCTTAGTTAACATTTACTCGTACACAAAGAGTTTTTATACGCAGTAAAAATTAAATAACCAAATAAGAAAAAATAGCTATTTTATCAGTCATTGAATTGAAATGCTTTGCACTGTTCCTTCTATTTTACAAATTACAAACAACGGATCTACTGAAGAATTAATTTACTAAAAAGTCTTCACTGGTTTTGGTGGTACCAACTCTCGTGATGATATAAAAAAAATTAAAAGCAGAGCAAGCGCATTTTTCTCTAACAATAAATTATATACCTCCACTAACTTCATTTCATTCACAGTTTAATCACCCTTTTTGTTACGGCAAATTAAATTAGTAATATTCAATTCTGAATTTATATTAAAACATATTATTAGTTTCACAGCATTGGAAGTTGACTTTGTTAAACGTACTCGTACTACATATTATTATTTATTTACTATAACTGATTGCAAGTTTCCAGAATCAATATTTTCAAAAGAATGTATCCAATTTACCAATATTTCTACTCATAAGGTACCAAAAGAATTAAAGTAATGAACGTATTTTAAGTACCATTTTCAGAAGACATGCGAGGTGACATTGTCGCCTTCACAGAATCCAGCGTCACAGACTAACAATGAGGTATTCGAATTACATGTCGTCGTCATGAAATGAAGAGCTACTACAACAAGAGCTTTTGTTTGTAAGTGGAAGACTTTTTTAAAGACACTTTTTGTATTTCGTTTCTAATAACCGAGTTATCAAATCCACGATAGGTGCCGTTTTTGCAACTTGTAAAATCTCATTTACCTGCACAATTAATTAATTATTACTACCACTATTATTAAATTAAATGAACTTTTTTTTCAATTTTCTCTGCATTTAGTGAAGAGACATGATAAATTGCTACCACACACAATATAATAACTAATGTAGCATATTACATATTTTAAAGATTACAACAGAACTTACAACACAACAGACATCATTCCGAACAAAAATGAGTTTCAATGTAATTTCAGAAATAGCCGCAGTGACTGCATAATATGAAATGTTTCACTTCATTCATTGCTCAAGCCATAATATAATTTACATAAACTATAATTATGTAGGGAAACATAAAAACCTATTTATTCCGTTTTCCTTTCCGACGTTTACCTGCTGCTTGACCATTAGCACTGCTGGTGGCGTTATTCGTGCCCCCCGTGCTCCCAGCACAACAACCAGGTTTACCACCACCGCTAGCGCCACCAGCAGGTGCACCAGGGCTCTTGCCGAAGGAAGAACCGGGAGGAGATTTATATAGGTTGTTAATTAGCGAATCCCATTCATCAGCTTCAGATCCTGCCCCCTCTTCAGTTCCATGACAGTGCTGATTATGATTCTGGTGATTATTTCCACCGGCCACTAGACGATACATTACGCAATGCGCGTCAGCCTTAATGTGCTTCAGGTTCGTTTTCTGACATCGAGCCCATTCATTGATCTCCCAGATATGAGCATCCATACAGGCAAAGTAATTCCAAGTTATCCCAAACCAACCTCCCCGCTCTGCCCACAGCTCTCCCTGAAAAAAATATTAAAAATTCGATTTATAATTTGAAAGTAAAAAGTAAATATTGACTAATGAGCGGAATCCGGATGTACCTCTCGCGCTCCATGATGTATTCTGCACTGGGAACAATAACGAGCAGCAAACAGCGGACGGTCGGTTATGCTTTTCTTGTGTCGGGAATTACATTTCGTGCATCTGAGAACACATTAAACCAATCAAGCAAAACCATAACAAAAGCCAACCTTAAACACCAATTTCAATGTTCAAATAGTTTTTGTCATACCGAATTGTTGAAGAGGCAGCTTCCATCTTTTTCCGTAACTGTTCCAGTAAGTTCCCAATCTCCCCACAAAACTTTTCCTTTGCTTGTGCTTCCATCAGCTTTTGGTGATACTCCGTTCTTTTAATGGGATCACCTACCATTTCAAAGGCTCGCGCAAGGATTTTAAATGCTTCCTCAGCACCGACAATCAAATTCTTATCAGGATGAACTAGAACTGCTTGACGCTTGTAATATCTTCTAATCGTCTCGTCACTACTATCACTTCTCACGCCTAATATGCTGCAAAAGTAAGCAAGAGATAAGGATTAATTTATTTATAATCTTCATTAGTTTTCTACTGGCCCAATCATATGTAATTTTGTCCAAGTACCTGTACGGATCTTGGCCTTTGACACTCAAAAGCCTTTTGAGAGCGTCGTCTCCACTGCCAGGCAGTGAAATGTTTCGGTCGGGTCCTAGCAGAGATAAGATATTTTCATCTTCTCGAGGACTCCCCTTAGGGCTCCCATCCTCACTTTTCTTAGTATTCTGTCCGCCTCTGGAGAATAACGATGAGATTTTGCTTTTCCATTTGCTCCACCATTGAAAAATAGACTGTCGCAAATCTTTCCGCCAGCGAGAGATTTTATCAGCAAAATTGGGCACTGCTTTGGTCTTTGTCCACGTATAAAAATCTAACATCCTGTGTAGGTGTTCGAAAATACAATTAAAAATGGAGCCAAGTGCATAACCTGATTGATAACGACAGGAGTATTGAAATTGAAACTTACAGTGAAGCTCCCAGCGATGCTGACAGAGATGCTACATCAGTTACAAGACTCCAAAGCCAAGCTAACGCTGAGATCATGNCAATTAAAAATGGAGCCAAGTGCATAACCTGATTGATAACGACAGGAGTATTGAAATTGAAACTTACAGTGAAGCTCCCAGCGATGCTGACAGAGATGCTACATCAGTTACAAGACTCCAAAGCCAAGCTAACGCTGAGATCATGTGAGTAAGCCAAATGTATACGAGACTTTCCAAACGTCTGGACACACAGTTGCGCCAATTCCGACCTGGTGAGAAGCAAATTAAAATTTTACGTTTACTTTTCAATAAAATTCAACCTTGTTTAGTTAGTGAAACGCTGGCAAGTACCTTCTTTCCTGCTCCTGGGTTTCTCCTTTTCTCTCTGCTTTCGAGAATGAGAGAGAGATGAAATGTTGGAGGAAGTCCCAAATCCTAACGTGCTTGCCTTCCGTTCTGTCACCCCGTCATCTGCCCCTCCGTTGCTCTTCTTTACATCATCATTTTCCTCTTCTTGGTCCTCATCCTCATTTTCCAATGATGTTAAGTTGGAGGTGAGAGTATCGGAGCCGCAACTTCCATTGCTAGTTCTCTTTTGGGAGTTTTTATTACCAACGCTGTTCAAATTGTTGTTCCGGCCTCTGGACGTGTACGTCTTCCATCCCCACTCACTTTCATCATTCCCAGTAGGCTCTCCCAAATCAACAGCTTTTTCAACGGGAACTTTTCCATTTTTTACAGATTTCGCACCAGATTTGCTACTGCCCGAAGCACTGTTCTGTGAGGCTAAAACCTTTCGTTCTCCACTGGTTTGTTGTTGAAATTTGGCTTTTGGGATCGGATTTTGGACACTGTTGTGCGAGGGACTGTTTGATGGAGAATTCTTGGAAATGCTTGACTGTTTAGCGTGAAAATTTGCAACGGGTGAAGATGACACGTTCTCCTTTCCTTTCAGGAGCATTCCAGACGCAAAGGTTCTAGGTTTTGTTGCTGGACTTGAAGAAGCGGAAGGGCAGGAAGAGGCTGGAGATGATGTTGTGGCTCCGATGAAATAATCAACAGACTTTCTGTGAGCGAGATTTGGAACACTGTCGCTACTAGTAGAAAATGCACTTTGCACCGGCGATGATGAAGTCGATGATGCCTTCCGAGTGGTGGAAACACTGGACTGATTCTTTACACCTCCAGCCTTCGTGAGAACTTCCAGGTAGGATGGTTTCTATAAAAAAGGTGAAATTATTATAAGGAAATTGCATTTGAAATAAAAAACCCGTCGGTAAAATAAAATGAGAACCAAACCACTTACTCCAGGCGTCTGAGGTCTTGATGATGCATCAGTAGATTCTCTGGGCGATGACGCTCTCGATTCTCCCGCAAATTGTTCTGTTGCGTTTAAAGAGCCAGTGTTTATTCCACTCTTTTCATGGCACGCTTCCTGCAGCGGGTCCGCAACCTGAGCTAACTGCATTCGTACACAGTTGTTCAACATCCCAATTGCATTTTCTTTCATGTTATCCCTTTGCTCCTTACTAATGGGGGAAACAGCAATGTTTGAGGCTAATGCCCGAGTCCCTGGCTCCATGTTCCCATTGTGTCGTCCAGTCAGATTATATTCACCGAATATATCATTACTTTCCGAGACAATTTTATGAGCTTGGGTGTTGGTTGAAGGGCCAAAATGGGTGTAAGTACCATTGCACATAGACATTGAACCAACAAGATTTTCAATTATTGGATTCATTACTCCACCGATCCCACTATTGGTTATCGACTGCTTATCATCTTTGTTTGCGTGGCCTAGAGGCATTGCACTTGCACTTAGAGTGTCTTCCTGAAACGGGGAAGACAACTTTGAAGTCATGAACTCGCCACCACCAAAACCCATGCCACTCTCATATCCCCGTTGTGAGTTATTAGAATTTAGCAGTAAATTTAGTCGTTTCTCTAAATCATTTGAGTCACCGGATTGATTATACATTCCATGCTGAGAAGCACTTAATGGTCCACAAGATTGTTGCTGGGTTGGGTGCATGGACATGGTCTGTGCAGAATGATGGTGGGATCCATAATAGTTATAACCTGGCGGTGGAGACGTGGGTTGAGGCTGGATCAAATTATTCTGTACGCGAGGATATCCGTTAATTTCGAACTGTCCGCTGTGTCCACTGACAGGGGGATAGTGAGGTGCCACTTGCGCTTGATTTCCAGCCAGTGGTGGCATCCCCAGTGGGTAGTTCATATTCTGATATCCAGTGGAAGGACAAGGGGGAAACGGATACATGGCTCCCAAACTAGGATGAGGTAGTCCAGGTGGTGGAGGCAAAGAAAATGATGCTTGTTGAGGCGGTAAATGTGGCGAGAAAGATGCTGGCGAATTAGGTGGTGGTCCTATACTGTTACTTGTGAGCAGGTACGCTGCATTATTATTACGGTACGAGGATAAATTTGGGGACGCTCCTCCTCGCGAGGAGGACCCAGAACTGGAATCAGAGGGAATACGAAGTCTTTCCTTATCCATAATGATGACATTCCAAGAAATAAATTCGGTTTACTTGATAATCTCTCTTCCAAAGCAAGTGAGTAATCTTCCAACAATATACATTGACATGACGGTTACACTTACTAATCACCGAAGGAATCTAGTCACCTCCTGGATAGCATCAAAGAAGTATAATTCTTGAAAATAGACAATGAAAAAGCCTCCTTCCTTCCAAACAGATATTTGACAAATGTCCCTGTGAATCCCAAAAAAAGTAAACAGAAGGTAATATAAATCATTTGCCAAATTATGCAATGCCGTGCGTTGTGTTGTGTCGTAAAACACTGTTACATAAGTCATGAGGAACAATGTGAGTGATTGATACGAATAAAATACTTGCGCAGTACCGCGGATTAAAATTTAATGTAAATAACAACAAGGTATTATCCATAGACCTCCTAGCATTATCCTTTCCAGAAACAGAATGCAATCATATCATTCCAAAACCAATGCTTCATAAGTCGTTGTAGAAGATTATTTCTACTCCTTCACTATAAATACATGGGTGACCTAGTTGAGCTGAAGCTAGCTGCTACTAACTTCCTTCCTTTTCTTACCGACAATTTAAACTTACTTATTCACTCTGACAATCAAAAAACACGACATCAGCAGCAGCGCAGATTTATTCCAAGACCTCAAGTGAGTCAATAAGCCCAACTAACTTTACTATAATCCCAAATGTTTTACTGACTGAATGAAACTGCTAGAATAAAAATAAAATTGCAGAATGCAGCACTTCTCCTACTAATACGTTTATTCTCGTACTACATACGTGAACAATTATGATACTGCATCATCATCATCACCTACAAGTTAAAAAATTATCATCGCTTTTGGATTTGTTGCCCTTTATCCCCTGTGCTGTTGCTGCTGAGTCTCGGATATTCGTAGAGCACATTTACATTTTACATCTCTATCTATTTTTATATCCCTTGATATTAAAACGTACCATAAAAATGCAATTATCTTTTTAATACCACATTTAATATTATATGGTATCAAGTTGTAGAGCTAACATTTAACTGCAGTGCAGTACCATAAGAAGCATGCCTGTGATTTCCATGAAATCCATTCAAACAATATTTCTATCCATCACACACACACACCAACCGCACGGTTTATAAGAGTGCATTGATGAATGAGAGTGTTTAGCAAAATAATAGCGCAGAATCATGATTTTATTTTGTCCACAGTGCACCATCGTCATCAATTTAATCATTAACCTGACTTAATGACTTTTATCTTACAACGTTGTCATTTGTAATGAGAGCGAGAATAAGAAACCTTTAATTTAAATAACTTCTCTTAACTGCTAAAACCGTTCAGTTGACTGTAATATAACGGACCCTAACGGAAAATTATTAACACCATCCATCTTATGTAATCCTGAGATATAAAATAAAATCATTCACTTTTTTCGCATTTATGCCCAATTGCCAAGTCTAATTTTCCGATAATAAACTGGTCAATTATCTTGGCTACTCATTGACTTGCAAAAAAAACAGGTAATTTTCAGCAACCGCAGACCACATTATTAACAAAAGTATTGTATGGTTTCCATTATTTAAGAAAACACACCACAACAAGGCACATGGTCTCTGTAAATTCGCAAATTGCTGGAAACTCTTGTCCATCTTTTAATTAACGCTGGGCATATGGAATTTATGAATGACAGCTAAAACACATTCTTCTTTTGAAAGAATACCCCTCGGGAAAACCAACAATGGACAACAAAGAATGAAAAACTTGACTGAACCCAAACAACAAATGGGTCAGCAAATTTACAATTAAAAAGTTAAAAGGATTCAGATTTTTTAAAAAAAATAAAGCACTTCGTACTTTTTAAACTTCTCTTGCTATTTTCACTTCTTGCTTAATTATTTCTCTCGTGTCATTCGGATGAAAAGGGTTGAGTATTTTGGTTCTCCGTCCTGCAGCTGGACAAAACCGTGTTCGTCCACTGGAAAAAAGTTAACTGTGTTCACACACGAACTCACTTAAAAACAACTAACTGGAAAACTGCTCTGTTGGAAGGGTAGCACTATACAGACTAGTTAGACTAACAGGAGCACATTCCACGGAAAAACAAGTCTTTTGGCGTTGACCATTCAATCAACTATACACAGCGTATAAAATAGAAGCTTTAATCCTCCCGCAGCGCAGCTAAAATCTACTAAAAATCTTTAGTTTACTTTTTTTACACCTTGCTTGCTGCTCACTATACAAAAACTAGAAGTAAATGATTTTTAAATATAAAAAAAGTTAATGGGAATTGTATAAAGAAGTTGGTGCTGTGGTGGTGGTGCTTTTGCTTTCAGGAGTACACGACGAGTTGTTGGTTTTTTTTAGTACGTACAACTGTTGTGTGTACTAAAGCCACTATTTAT
>JAHZMV010004784.1:0-14848 GCA_027743765.1 Coecobrya sp. COE2 | reverse complement strand
GTCACGTTTTCGTGCACCTCATAAATGCCAAGCTGCAAGGTTAATTCTTGGAACACAATTGTTATACCTACATATTTCAAATTCACATCATTTTCGTAAAAAATATTATCTACCTTTCTCAAGCAAAAAGGTTAAGTGTGCACTAACTTGTAAATATACCAGAGAGTCCCTGAGTCTACATGAGTAAGCGCACTTTTATCGATAGCTGAAACATAACGTAATTTATGATGTCACATCCATTTTTAGACTTCAGTAAAAATAATATTTTTAATGTCCGACCATACAAGCGTATTTAGAGCAAGCTGGTTTCTCCTCGCTTGTCCAGCCAGCTCTTGAAACTAGTATATACTTTCTCTATACGATCCTACCACCCTTGATCCCCTCTCACTTGAGAAATTTTGTAGTTTAAGTTTGCAGTCGCATGTTCCTCGACTTATTGCGTTGGCTCCAACGGATCGCCGTGGCATAAATGGCAATCCCATCATCACCAATACCTTCTCTTCTCCATTTCTTCCATATTGATATATAACTCTGCACCTACCAGTCTACAGTCTACGCACAATACTTGAGAAAAAAGTGGATGAGTAATGGCAAACAGAGTTGGAGTTGGAGGGTTAGAGAGAAAACCTGTAAGCACCTACAAACGTATAACATGCCATTAAACAAGTGCTCGTCAAGTCGTTTACGTAACGTAGAATAGCATGTAAACTTATCGAGAATTCAAACACATGTTTTGTAAGTGGCTAATAGGTAATGGGATATGAGAATGAATCACATTCGTTTTACTGCAGCAGCACATATTGGACTAACATCTTGTGATGAATGTAGTAGAAATAAGTATACAGCTGGAACTATGACGGGATGTATGTACATTATATTGATATAATATGTAGCAATGTTATACTGTTACCGTTCCTAATTCTCTTTATACTACTGAATTATCAATTACCCTCACTCAATTCCGTATATATGTTCCATCCAATGCCATTAAAATGCTCATGATCACATGATGATGAAAGATACACGAACAAGTGCTTTACCAACAAAAATGGTGGAAAAGGATTACGATGATTCGTTTGCAAACAGTCAGATGTCAACGCTTTTTTATAGGACATAATGTAAGGACAAGTTGAAACGACGGGTGACTACGTGCACATATATCTACTTCTAGTAGAAATGTTGACAAAACATCTTCCTATCTGCCAAAGATGATCGTATGTAGACAGATCAGTTTTTATGTAATACATTCTTATACTCTTGAATAAATTGGTAGTGTGTATGTAAGCTCACATCGGAAAATCCTAAATGTACCGGTATAGTACATATTGCGTGACTGACTTTGTTCGAAAAAGGATGTTTCAGCAGAAATGAAGAGAATTTGGCTAGAATAGAACAAAACGTGTTTCATACCATCTTACTCATCTTGTAAAAAGTACATAATAGGCGCAGTCAAGCATCATCGTAACGTATGTAACTTTACGCAAGAGACATAACTTGTAAACGGATGATAAGCGTAAAAAGATACAAACTATTATGCAATAAGTGAGAGTACTCCAGTTTCACAAGTTTCTAGCTATGGTTAACTTGTAAACGGATGATAAGCGTAAAAAGATACAAACTATTATGCAATAAGTGAGAGTACTCCAGTTTCACAAGTTTCTAGCTACGGAGAATGGAAACCGCGTGTTCGGAAAACTGTATCCTACGTAGAAAGTTTCAACTCTTTAAATGTCAGCTAAAAAGAGATGTAATGAAATGTGAAAGTTGTTGTAAAAATGATTGAAATGGTGAGTGACAGATGATTTTATGCAAAAATCCCTGAAGGAGCAAATTTAAAAGTGACATCCATTCCTTTTGACTTGACTTACATTGACTTCACATTTTATGTACAATATTTATCTCAAATTACAAACACGAAAATACTCTGAGCAAAATTCTGAAAACAGGTATATTGTCAGTTTATCAGATTGACCTGACATTTTATTCTTCCTGGGCATGTTCATTGGTAAAGATAAAATATCATGTTTTATTCCTGAAATATTAATTTTTTAACTTCCATAATATAATTTTTAATAAATGTACTTACTTGGTCTACATTTGTAAGCGACTTCTACATATTTCCTGCTGCCTGGGCAAGGATCCCCACCAAATGTTCCGGGAGATGTTTGAAACTTGCAACTTGTCTTCTTTTGACAGAGCCCGACCACGGTCTGCAATAAAGCGTACTGTTCCAACTTTACTCTACATGACTCATGATTCACACGTCAGAAAAAACTACTTTTTACAAGAACAATTCGGTATACTACTATAGAAGACATAAAACGGCCAAAGGATATATTTGAAACTTAAACTCAACATAATTACCCTGCTACAAGTAAAAGTTTCCTAACAGTACTGTTAGTATTGAAGAAAGGCTTTTGTTCACTAAAATACTAAAAATTCTAATTTAATTATTCAATAATATGATTACTTTACTGAAAAGTGAAAGCAACAGCACATCAGCATATCTAAATAAGATACATTTTTGTAAAGATTTGTTATTTTAGTATACATGAAACTTTACAGTATTCAGTGTCAAAAACCAATATTATAAAACAAAAAGATGAAATTATATACGGCATTTGTTAGAATTACAAAAACCACACCAAAAGTATAATAACAATATAAAAATGTACAAAAAAGCAACAAGTAGGATAAATTATTCAGTTAATGTTAAAGTCTGAAAGGAGCCGTGAAAAATCCAAACTGTTACATACTAGATATATCTATGCATGAGGGAGCAAAGTATACCTGTATTGCTGTAGGCCAATGACAGGTAACATTGGCATATCCATCTACAATGTCCAACAGCTCAGAGTGAGTATTCGAGATGGTTGAGCAGAGTGCTGGGGAGGGTGCCGTTTTCCCATACTGTGCCACCTGAACCGAAATGGTTGTGCCCATAGGACATCTCAAAGTCATGTATTCTCCATCACATGAGGCTTTTTGATACGTCCGTAGCGTGCCCGTCAACAGTGCTGTAACAAACAAGCAACAAAATGATAAAAGTATTATTAAAATTGTTATACCAGAAAGATAAATTAGTTTTCCCCACTCATTCCCTTCCGGAGTGTTTCCCCACACTCCCTGCCATTTTCTTAACGAATATAATAGCACAAGCTTTAGTATTTATATGCTCTTTAACTAAACTTGTAAAACTTTTGACAGATACGAGTACACACCACACAAGTTTGTGAATTGGCGGTAGAATAAAGTGAAAGCCTTTTACTCTCGTTTTTACAAGTTCACAAAGTAGATAAAATCACCAGCAGTTTCTATCATGTTTGACTATGCTTGCAGCATGTGCATATGCACTCAGCATCTTCAAAACATCCCTTTTTCCATTTCAGCAGGTCTGACAGCAGTGAGGGTCCTTATATTTAAACAGCAACCTAAATTAAATTGCCAATAGGCATAAAGAAACTATTTGTTTTTTCTTGCACAAGTACATTTACATTTTAATATTGTCTTCTAGAGAAAACTTGTTTGCCAACGTGTACCCACCAAACCAAACCATCCAACCACCACCACCGTTACATTACATCTATTACTTAGGTCTTATCTTAAATTTTCTCCCCCTTTCCTTGTCTTTTTTTCATTCTTCTATTTATATGCTTAAATTTTATTCATCCTCTCTTTTAGCATTTTTCAGGAACAATGCCTGGTAAAGGACAATGGGCTAGATAGGCAGAGTAGTATGACGATGCTTGCAGATAATATACCTTTTTTGATACTCTTCTAACACATCAAGACAATTCATAGTTTATCTTGCTGCTGAAGAAGGGAAAAGGCAACAAGACAAAAGTGGTATCGCAGACACGGGTAGAAAGCGGGAAAGGAGAGAAAAAAGAAACAAGTTTCCTTCAACATAAATACTACGTGACGACGGGAAGGGGTATAAATGTAGTATAAGTAACACGGACGTCCGTTAAGACTCACAGACACGCTATATTTTTACTAGGGAATCCTAACGTCACTTTTTATTTAATAACAACAATGAAGCAAAAGAGCAGCTCTGGCAGGGATGTGTCTGTTGTGCGTAGTGCGATGCTGGAGAAGAAGCGAAAATGTGAATAAAAATAAAAAGGGGAACAACAGAGAAAGTTTTCTCGTATTTTTATCCACTTTTTGCCTCTTCAGACCTTAGGGGATCTTCTTTACTCATTCAGGCAATAGGATGGTGATGGGAGAAGAATAATAGTTCCAGAATTGTTACTGATGCATGAGCAGCGTGAGGGTAGTACTTTCTTGTTTAGTAACACGATGTTCATCGTGTGTTCTTACTTTCCACATGCATCGAGAAATAAACGTGTGTGTGTGTGATTGAATATAAGGACGCGAGAGAAAGTCAAGAGAAAGGAAGATGTTGGCTCAGCTTTAGATGATGATGACTAACTTAGTAACACATTGGGCTTGGTGCCACCTTATCAATATCACGAGAGGCGAGAAAGAAGCTACATGAGCTGTGTACTAAAAGTACGCAGAGAGAAAACACACCGCCTGTGCCACGCCAGTCACATGTATCATAATCAAGTCTAGTTATAAAGTCCACTACAAGCACAACTAAAGTGTCAGCCGTAAAGACCTTGAATGTTTTCTACTTTATTCATACACACGGACATCGATAACGGAGGAGACGGAAACAAAATAAAAAAGCAACTGGATCATAAAAGAATGTGTTGGAGGTAAGTAGCATGTTGTGCAATCCAGTCATATCACCTCTCGAGACACATTGTCCAATTAAAGGGAAGGGATAAAAATGAGGAGAAAGTCTTAAAAGCCCACTGCTCCCATTCTTCTTCTGCGCCTAAATGAAAAGTCTTGGTTCAAAAGACAACAAAAGAAAAAAGAAACAACCATGTAGGGATATTATGCATGTCATATCTTTACTTGTTATGCATAAGTAAAGTAGATGAAATACTTGACATTCTTCTATAACTTCTACACACGCGTAGTCATGTATGAATATGCACTGCTTACTCTACTTGCGTCAGTCAAATTAAAGTAAAAAAACTGTTTTATATATATTCTTACTTTCACAACAGCATAGATTAGTACATGTATAAGCATAAAAGAATTCCTAAACTAAAGTGAGATTCCTCACAAATCCTAGAAAAAAATACAAAGAAAAGGAATGAGAGTAGAATTTTTAAGAGAAAATACTCATCATTTCAACAAACGTTATGCTGTTATAAGCACAAAAAGAAACAAAGTAAAGCTTGCACACATTTAAACTTGGCAAGTTTACACTGATACAAAAGTAAAATAATATACAATAGTATAATTTATAAAGAGAGGAAGGACGTTAGTTGAGTGAATGCAACATGGAAAGAGACTGAATAATGCACTTGGTGGAGATATAGAACAAAAGTATAACAAAACCAAGGCTCGTAAACTGGCAACTGGCAGCAGATGATGATGTTGAAAGTTGGGGAAAATACTAACTGAAAATGATAACGGTAATGCCAGTGATATTTTAAAGTGTTATATAACGACTGTTTGTAGCTTGCAGCTTCAATGAGCTGCAGTATGTACATTGTTATTTATTGACACACGTCTTGAAGATAAACCTATATAAAAATGAGAATAATGAAGAAAGTAAGGAAGCGAGAAAGGAAGTTGTATAAAGCTGACGAAAACGGTTTCGCAATAATACTTATAGTTAGTTGAAATAAAAGGGAAGGGTATATAAAGGATTGCCAAAAGGCTGATTTAACATACATAATTCGTCAACATTTGTCTTTTGTCTGCCTTTTAAACAGCGTATTTTATTCTTTTATGTCTGTGAAATTGATAATGGAATATTTGTAAATGAAGTGACAGCAACTAGCGCGTGTGCACACACTTGTCATGCACATGTCCAGACGAAAACGACACGACATACAAATGCATGTAACAACGAAACAATGAATAGAAAGCAGATATAAGTTATAGCAAAATAACACAACCTTTAGATAATATGTCAGTAGAATATGTGTCTAGCTGCTTGACACATGCAGTGCTATTATGAAACCATAATTATTCAATCTAGGTGTTTCTCAAATCTTTTAACTGGTTGTATGAATTTTAACATACTAAATAAGTCACAAAATTTAATCCAGCTCGCATGAGTACCATATGAAATCAATTTTCCATAAACTGATTTCTTTAACTTAAAACCTAAATTATTGAAATGCGTAGAGCAAATATTTTTCATTAAAAAGTCATACTATCAACTACATAGTCTTACATTATCAATGTTATAGTGGTTCAACCAACTTTCAAATACCTATTCACAGACAGAGTAAGTATATTACTAACTACGACACGCAATGTAATATAAGTTCAATGAACAACTTTTCGTACCATTAACCATAATCGTAAGTCGTGCTAGATTCCTTTTTAAAGGTCCTATCGCAAAGTATCTACTCACTTAAACGTAGCGTTATTGTGTATTGTAGTGTTTTAGTACAAGGCAACAATGGTTGACGGCTGGATGAAGTTTCTCTTAAATGAGCTGATAATTATCGTCCCATTTTCTGAATGAGGGTGAAAGGCATTTGGCCATAATATAAATTGAAATTTATCCAATGAAAAGGATGGCAGTGTAGTTAAGGAGAAATCTCGTTCAATGTCCTCCATAAGCTGGTTAAATGCTCCAGAGAGCAACATAGTGCCATTACTTGTATATCTGCCTATTATTGCTTTGTGGGTCCTCGGACGAACTATGAAGACGTCGCCATGCGCTGCCATTGAAGTATTTATAGTGTACCCCGTACCCATTCAAGGATCTAATCTCGACCTGGCACTGATTCCTGTTACATAGTTCTCTGACTATCAAACTGGAAATGTAAAAATGCTAAATACGAAAGCTATTCTTTTGCTATTTGAGTCTAAAATTTTCTGAGAATAGAGTATTCGTGAGTGGTTCATAATGCTTCTTCCCTCAATATGAAAAGAGCTACACATTCTTGTTCGTTTCACAGATGAGTGAATTTTGTAAGCTATCGCTTCTGTAGTATTGAAGGAGAATGGAATTATGTAATATTTTTGTCAACATTTCAACTATGTGTATGTACAGTGTATTTCTACGAACTTTTTAGATTGGTTTTAGATAATTAGAAAACTAACTGAATGTATGAGTACAAGCAATATAATATGTGAAATCAATGATAATAATGGAACGTTGAAATAATTCATTTGAAGGATCATCACAATTATGTAAGAAAATCTTTTGTAAAGCTCATGTGTTTTTAGGTTTAAAATTAATAATGAGCAGGTTCCTCAGGTTCTAGAACCTTAGCTTACAATATTAAGGGAAAAAGAGTTGCATGTAATACCCAGCCAGGCAATTCATACTGAAGTAGGCATTTAACCGGATCTTTATATTAATCCATTCTTCTCGTAGTATAACGTTACATATAAGTTATAAGCTACACTTGCCATTCCATGGAACGACCAGAGAGGAAACTGATCCTGGGTTTTGCCCATTAATGATTGAGAAGTTTCGCATGCCGAATCTCATGCAGGATACAAGATCTGTCTATGGTATGGATTCTGGAAGAACGTCGAGATCTCGAGTTCGAGACAGCTTTCTGACAGTTCACTTATTATTATGCTATTATTGATGTCGCGTGCCCGTAACTGAAGTGAAGCCCGTTAATGTATATACTTAATAACATATTATTACATAGTCTTTTTATACAACTGCACGTTGTTGTAATTTTCATGCAGGAGAATCGCACAAAAGCCAAAAAGTATGCTCTCAACATTTCAATCTCATCTCATCTCGACCTCTTGTTCTATCCAACAGCCAACTGCACCAGAAACTTAGGAAGTAAGGAAAATCTATTTTTCCCATAACATGCCAAAAGAAAAGTAATATGAGTTAGTGGCAATACTTGCCATTGCATAACATTACCGTAGAACAAGAAAGCCAACCTAAGTAAGTTAGTAAGTAGGGAGTGAAAGCGTGTTCGTAGGCGCTATAGCAACCCAAATCCAATGCATACTCCCCTCTTTTATACGGCAATGGCACATTATGTACATAAAACCTCGTATAAAATTGCAGCCTCTTCTTGGTGGTGAAGTTGAATTGCTGGCAAACGACAACAGAAAAGAAAGTACAGAATAAAGGAAAAGGGAGAGTGAGAGAGAGAGATGAGAAACTCTTTGAAAAATTACTACCCGGAACATGGAACATTGAGCATAAAGGGAGGAAGAGCTCTGACAACCATCAAATTGTAATCAACTTTTCGAGAATCAAAGGATACTCCTCCGATCCCTCACAGTATATACGGGAGAAAAAAGTACGCTTTTGGTTGATGGTTTTCGCAACATACATATAGTATTATTACTTGCTTCAGAATGGAATCGCGTATATACTTCATAGTAAGGCACATAGACATGAATTCGCTTCCTGATTCTGATAAGGTCTACTTTCGAAGAAGGAAAGGACTGACTAAGAAAAGGAATAGGTAGGTATTTATACTTTCAAAGCAGTATAGCAGCAATGGTAGTTGGTACAGAGGAAAGTGAACGACATTCGCTACCACAACGCTGAACATCTATACAGCTAGCCTAAGAAGGAGGAAGGAAGGAACTCAAGTTGATACCTTATTCAATCCATTATAGTCCGAACTTATCATCATCACACACACTCCCACAAAGACCGACATGCACAGCGTATCTTATAGTTGCAGTATACAAAATGGTATCAATGCACCTTATACCAAGGCTGCACACTATATAGGCGAATACTGTGACTTCTAGACTTTTCTTTTCTCTAAAGCTTTTTGGTTGTTCGTCTATTCACCAAGTTTTTTATGTATCACAATAGTCACACTGCTAACTTTCCTTCTTCTCCTACTTCCCTGTTCCTTTCATAAGAAAAATGTGTGTGAAGAAAAAAAGGTGGCCTACTGTCTGCATGCGGTGCTATTTTGTATAGAAGTGGAAAGCATCATTCAAGTCAAGAGGATAAAAAGAGGGCCACCACCAAGAGAAAAATGACAAAAACTGGGCTTAACCGACACACACCACCGACCACGGTCGTCACTTTTTTTACACCGAATCTTTTACTGATCATTCTGAAGATGATCATCGTCATCATCCCTGTTCAATGCTTGAAGAGTTCTTTCCAAATATATTTTCCAAAAACGCATCTATCTTCTTGTACGCTGCTCCTTCTAATTTTCTCACTTTCTCTTTGTTCCACTTTCCCTATATATTATTTGTTGTAAAAAGTGTGGATTACAAGATTCGAGGATTCACTTACAAATTCCGTACGAAATCACAGATTGGATATAAGTAGAAACCCGTCCCATCATTCTAACATTATATAGGCAATGTCATTCCAAATGCAGTGAGTAGTAACATAAATGTTGCGTACTCGTATTTTGCATGTCACCACCATGTCTGCATGTCTGTCACCATCAGCTGGCACTGTTAATACCGCTGCTGCGACTTCCATTGTGCTGACGACGCTCACAGCACCAGATCTTAAGTTCCAGCGTCCTGTAAAACCGTCGCCGTTTTTATAGCATCTTGTTTCATGATTCATGCCTGTCTGCTGCTTGAAATAGACGAAGTGCCAGAAGATCTGTTAATGCTCTATCGTTTTTATTTGTACAGTGGCACATAAGGTATATCTAAAGTGAAAGTTGAATTACATCAATTTTTACATGCCCTTGCAATTTTATGAGTCTACACACGATTTATAAATCTCAAATTTTTCGAAATGTGATCCGGTGAACCCGGATTGATATTATGCATGATGGTAAGCAGTAATGTTACTGACACTTAAGTCATAACAGCAGTGATCGACATAAATTCCAAACAGCATGTGTGCCAGTGTACTGACTCCGACTGGTGAAAATTGCACTGCAAACAATTTCAACTTGCATGAATGAAGGTAAAAGGGAAAAGCAAATTTGAATTTTGATTTATTTTAAGGTAAGAAAATGTTATTTGCAAGATATGTCTTTATGTGTAGTCTGCAGTATCATGTCAAAATTGTATTTGTGCATTTTCGTGCTCAATCCGAATGCTCTCCCTTATAATTTTACGATGTAATTTTCGGAATATTCTCTTTCGTGTTTCATGGAAGGAAAGCTGTTTACGTTCTTCTACTTTTTCATTTAGCTTTTCCAATTCACTTTCTAGCCTTTTCCTCTCCACTCTCGACCAACTGACACATTCAGCCTTTAACTGAGTGAGAGAAACTAGAACACAAAGTAAAAACTTTTGATTCATATATTTCAATATATGTCCGCTTTTCTCATAATATGTGTGTGTGGAAGACACTTTACTCTCCATTTTTGCATCTGTCTACAATGTCGGTATTGCTAACTTATTGACGGACACATTGAGACTGCTGCTGATGAAAGTTTTTCTTCTTTACTTGTAACTCTGGTGGTGGTGCAATGAACTCTTTAAAAAATTTATGACTTCTTATTTGTGCTGTATCCACTGAAGAAACTGCATAATGCGCATATGAACTAGATCTTTAGTACGTGTTTTGTTCTGGCTTAAAAGGAAGACAGATTCCTTATTTCTTTCCTTTTATATTTGATAATATTTTGACGACTCTTCTTAGTCTTTTACTCTTCTTTTCTCTTCTTTTTCAT
Organism: Coecobrya sp. COE2; assembly: GCA_027743765.1. Taxonomy (NCBI): domain Eukaryota; kingdom Metazoa; phylum Arthropoda; class Collembola; order Entomobryomorpha; family Entomobryidae; genus Coecobrya; species Coecobrya sp. COE2. Next base: position 4,202 of record JAHZMV010004784.1, on the reverse strand, counting down.
CTGCGCGAAAAAAATATTCATGCTGGAATACGTATACTAAAACAATCACATTTCCATTTCTGAATGATTGCCTACTAGATCTGTCCGCATCTCGTTTAGATTCTTGGCTAAGATAAACATTCAGGACAAAAAAGAGGAAAGCCATAGTCATGCATGCGTGCGGGCTGGTGAAAGTATTACAGACACATTGATGTTTACATCTCCAGTTTAAATATATGCGTACATGTAACTTGTATAACATGTAAAAATTATACATGCCTTATATACAACATCAAATATTAGAGAAAATGGAATATTACAATTTTTATACGCTTTCTTTCTCTCCTCGAGAAATGATACTGACTAATAAAAACGTGAATTTGCATCGAATTGAATGTCCTTATTGAAGAGAGAAAGTAAAAGTACGTTTACAAAGAGAGGAATCTGCAATTTATGTCAAAATTATGTGAATAAATATGGAGGGATGGTTGGAAAGAGATGCTACTAGAGAAGTTTGGAAAAAAGAAGCAAGTAAAGCAATAACATTGCGTTCTGGCTATATCTGATGATATCTCAAACACACAGCCTTGTAGAGGCATGAATGCTTTCCTTTTTGCCTGTTGTGCTGACAATGTGTATACCTTTTCTGAGGCCCCTCTTACTCAACGATCCGTGTTTCCACTGTGATTCAGAGCAAATGATCCAAAGTCCGAGAGCGACGATGTGCTCTAAAGTAGGGTTAGAAAATACCTACATGTATGACATACTGATAATATGCGAAGTGGTACGTCTGCACAAAAGAAGCGCTCACTTGATTTCAACATTGCTTGCAATTCGAGCAGTTTAGATATCTTGTTTCCCCCTTGACCAAAGCAATCCGTTCTTTCTGCAATGTGCTTTTTAGCTTTGTATACAGTTATATAGGCTTTTCTGTTTTCTATTGCTTTCCACTTGTGAAAAGGGAGAACAACTGCAGTGTCCGAAGAGAGGTTTTCAGAATTACGCAAAAGAGTTACAAATACAGACCATAGTATATACCAACCATATGTATAATTTCCTTCTACCCTAGAACATGGCATTCAAGAACATTCCGTGTTCTCATGTTATTTGTATTTGATTTTTATGGAATTCTGAAAAGAACACGATACAAAGAAATCAAGGAATACGCATCAACAGCCAATGTGACTGGTTACAGTCTCAATTCTAAATGCAATTCAGACTTCAATTCAGGTCAGGAAAGGCTATTCTCACTTTTCATATTTTTTACAGAATCTTTGAACAAACACTCATTCAAGAAACATTCTGTTTAGGATTGTATATTTTCCTTCTTAGGAAGGTTGAAATAGACCTAGTTTGCATGAGTAAAGACAAGAATATATGTAGTAGTTTTCCTGCAACATACATACAGCAACAATAGTAACGGAAGTTTTAAGTTTTTTATTGCTCAATGCATGGCACAATATCTAACATCTTAAGTGAAAACATATTAATTTTGGACAATAAATTCAACCTTGTAAAATATATTTTCAATTTTTAAAAGCTATTAGAATAGCATGGCATCTTTCTTTATTTCGTTTTATATTTATGAATGTAATTTGGACTAGATATAGGTATCTAACCTTGAGGTAGGCTCTAGAGCCTGGATCTTCTTAAATTCTGTAGCGGTATTGTTCTGAGAGTAAAAAGGCCCTCATGAAAAATGTAGAAAGGACACACCACACAAAAAATGGAAACTTTCTCATGCAATTTAAAAAGCGACAGCGATGCTGATTACAATGGTAATGATTTAGCCCAAAGAATAAATGATTTAAAACAGTATCGTGCATACTTATGTATGTATATCTAACTCAGTCACAGTCAGCCTACGGATATACCATATAGAACAAAGTGCATTTTAAATTCGCCAATTGCCAGGCAGACAAGTAAAAGTACCCTTTCGAAGGAAAGCATAAACATGATTTTTAGGATGTTTAAATAAATGCATGGCTTGTAATAGGTATGTGTCAAACTTTTCTTTCTCTTGGTAAAAACATTTTTATTGCCACACTGAGCAAGTTGAGAAGATGATAGTCTTTTGCTGAGACTGTGACCTAGAAAACTCCTCATAAACTTCGTCCTTAGACACATCTCGCTGAAAAAATCAACGAATTTTATATTACATTAGTCAGATGGCAAAATTAAGAATTTCCTTTAATGTCATATTAGACAGCAGTTTCCCGGCTTCATTTTTATTGTGGGCATGAAAACATGATGAACTACAAGTTAGTCGTTTGTCACAGCCTGTGGAAATGGCATAAAGCACACAATGAGTTTATATACATAGGTACATTTTATCCTATCATGCTTTTCTGGTATATTATTTTCCGCATATTCATTTTTAAAATCAACACCCTAATTTATCAACAAGGGATAGAGTTTAGAAAGTAGAAAGAAGAAGTATAATATAAAGTAGAGAATATGTAGAAAACCCACTTTCTGAAGTCGTGTTGAATTTGGAACGCCTGTCTAGTTTCGGTAGCTGCGATGATGTGTGCCTGCAAGTTTTTTTACGCTGTTGTTGTGAGTGATGATGATAATTCTATGCACGTCCGTTCCTGTGGAAAGGGAACAGTAGTAGTACAGCAAACAACTAGCAATCATCATCAAAGTAAAATTCAAAACAGTTAGTTGGACGAGTTTTTTTCCTTGTGTTGTGCATGTAGCTCTTTCGTATGTACATCAGCACCTATATAGCGAAAGCCTCGGCGTGCTAAAAGCACACACAAATCATCTGACTTACGCCCGATACACGACGACCGGCTGTGTTCCGTGCAGATAGCCGAGGCTTTCGCTATAATGGATAAAGAGTATGCCTTCATATTATATTTAAATATACTACATATATCCTTCTTTCCCTCCTCCATGTTCAGTTCCATAATCATCATTTTCTCCAGCACAGGAAGAAATACTAGAAGAGTCAGTGTTTTCTCATGGGTAAAATTATAATTCTTTTTATAGCAAACATGTACTCCTCTTTAATAAAGTATACCCTACTCAATAGTGTTGGCCCACCAGTAAATTACTTAGTACACAGCTGCACTGCATTATAAAAATGTAGGAACTTTATAGATATTCTATTCTTAAGGTATAGGCAATTTTTTCCTAGTTATCGTTCGTGACTTAGCCGTGCCTGCATATAATCATAGTATTTATAATATAGAGTATAACAACCATGCTGAGGGATATCTACATGAAAACAAGCTCTTGATGGTGATGGCACTGGCCAATTTCCATTATACTTTGGAGCCAGAGGAGGAGACCTCATTGTAACATTGCATGTCGTGTAAAGATGAAACTAGGGACCGTTTATTTTAGAAAGATGTTAAATAAAAGTGTAAGAAGCATAAATGTTGACGATTTTTCCAGCTATGTGTTGGATAAGTTGGCGAATTTGGAATATGCAAGTTATTATTACAAGAACAGTACTGTTCTGATTCTTTCTTTCTTTTTGATGGATCAATTTGGCAAGGCTTTAACCAATAATTTGTTTTATTACGAATATCCTTACGATCCTAATAATAGGCATAACACAGTCGAAAAAGAAATCAAGTTCCTTGAGCTGATAGATATTTCTGAATTATTGTTAAGTGGTAAGATCAAATGAATTAGCATTGATTGAGTTCTATTTGTGGTCATGTATGAAAATAAAATTGTATACCTATCGGGACAATGACATACTTGCGGAACTGAAATCAGAGAAATAAATACCCACGTTGTGCAAAATGAATCTGTAATTCAAAAACTCAACTCAAATTTTCCAGGATAAAAGACTAGTTTTTTACAGCAAAATACTGTACTTTTTAAACTTCGCAATTATTGAGTAAAAAGTAGGGTTTCCATTAACATTTTAAAGCAATTATATACACAAGTGTGCAGTGTACCAACGCAACTTATAGTGCTGCCAGGAGTCACATTTCCAGTTGCTATTTGCCCATTTAACCCATTTGGATTTCGAACAAATAAATGTGCTACAGAAAAAGAACCCAAACATTTTTTATTCTGTAAAGGAACTGGCAATGGTAAAAAACTTACATAAATGTAAACATAAACATTCATTACAAGTTCACTGCCCTTCGCACAAATGGAATACATATATTTTATGTATACCTATGTATGTTACATACATATTTTGTCAAATAACGTATTTGGACACAATAAGGAAAGTTACTCTAAAAATTTCTATC
>JAHZMV010004783.1:0-10453 GCA_027743765.1 Coecobrya sp. COE2 | reverse complement strand
TACAAATAACCAGCTGAAACCAGAAATTCCTAGACATAGAAACCCTGACAGTCTGGTATTAATTTTTCAAGACGCGTGTTCTGGTTCTTTACTTTATACTTTGGTATTTATACATATGTTTTTATGTACAGATAAATCCGTACTTTTAAACTTTATTGGCTACGTTCCTGTAAAAGTATTGCAGTGTATATTTGCCGATGTTTTTGGTAATTCTAATTGTTCTGATTAAAATTAATTTAAATGTAATTTCTTCATTATTTTCATCAACAAAGCAGCATGGAATAATATTGGAAACATCAGCGTTTTGTAGCCTGGGTATTATGATTACAACAATCTATGTCGTAGGTGGTATTTAAAGTCGTACTATTACTTTTTGCATGCACATCTTAATCGATTTTAGATTCATGCAACACAAACAACCCAATTCTTATTACATGGCTTTTAAACACATTCCTATCTAAGCAGAATGACATTATTGACGATATAATTCCACAGACACTTGCCTACCATAGGTTTGCATTTTATCTTACTCTCATGATAATTGACCTGTGACTTCTATGAAATGATTTTCTATCAAATCGATTCACATTATCTGAAAGGTTAACTTCTTCTCTACAAGGTATCATCTTTGAGTCTGCGAAATGATTGTTATGTATATTTATATGCTTCCGTTAAAATGTGAAAGCAAAGTTCCATAATAGTTGATGATTTTAATATCATTACATATAATAATAATAATATAGTAATATTATAATATAATAGCTTGAGTGAAGTAGTTTTCTTCCTTATTTATTACTTAAATGGAAATGACCTCGAAGCAACCCTCCTTAATAATTACATCCTCCACGTGAATCGACAAATGTTATACCAACCGAAGCTAGAAATTCCTAGACACGATAGCCTGGAATGTCCTGTATGGGTTTTCTTTGTCTCATGCGGTAACTGGTTATCGTCGTAAAATCATACGATGTTGATTGGTGCTGTGCTTAACTAGATTTACTAAATCAACCACAGCTGACAGATATATGACGACATTGTACCGTGGGTAAAGACGAAGGCTGTTGCTACATAATTAGTAAATTCTATTAATATATTCATATGACGCATAAACGAATACGCTATACAATGTCTTTGTAATAAAGAATAAACACGTAGGAAGTAAGAATATACGGCAAACCCGGTGACATGGTATAGTTTATGGATTTATTAATTTTTCTTCCCAAGACAACATAAATTGTTAAATTACAATGGTGGAGACATATTAGACCAATTTCGAAACTTGAATTATGTTAAATGGGCGGAAGCAAAGTCCATGTCATTTTCGGGCAAATTCCTCTTTTCCTCTTCCGAAATTAATTCAACCTTACCCTCACGGCATGTACCAATAGATTTTAGAACATGCCAAACAAGCATCCAAGTCCTTGTGATTTCTTCTTTAAAATTATTTGCAAAACTTTGGACCATACCCAGGCAAATAGCCAATTTGGTCACATTCCTTTCTATGAAATATGACAAGATAGCGGTTGTTAGTCCACACAGTAAAAGCGAAAATATAACGAAAATATTTCCACTCATACTGGTAGGTGTAACTGGAACTTGACTTGTTTTCGTTTTTCTGTCATTTCCTAAAAACGCTGTCCACCAATTAATTAAACCTGATGCATGAACGCCACGAATTCTTTGGATGACAAAAGGCGGTGTATAGCCTTTTAGACTTAAAAGATAAGTCAAGTTTGAATATGTTTCCTTCCCGATATCCACTGTCAGTGACTTATACAGCAAAAGCGAAAATATAACGAAAATATTTCCACTCATACTGGTAGGTGTAACTGGAACTTGGCGTGTTTTTGTTTTTCTGTCATTTCCTAAAAACTCTGTCCACCAATTAATTAAACCTGATGCATGAACTCCACGAATTCTTTGGATCACAAAAGGTGGTGTATAGCCTTTTAGACTTAAAAGATAAGTCAAGTTTGAATATGTTTCCTTTCCTATATCCACTGTCAGTGACTTGTTTGATTTTGCCACTTCCAATGAATATTTATGACACATGTAACTTGGCAATATCAATGCCGTTTTGTTACATTCAGTTAGATATTTTTTAATTTCGTGTTCTTCCCATTCTGGTAATTTATTTTGCATTTTGTAAGTGAATTCTACTGAACCAAAAACATGCATTTTCCTGCCAATTTCCTCTAAAAGTGCTAAATATTTTCTTATTAATTGGTACATATTTGGGATCAGTATTGTATTGTTGATAATCAGCTGAATATTTTTGTTAAATGTCAGCGACTGATTTTGCAATATAAGACTTCCAACATACGACACTGTTACTATTCGTCTTCCAAATGGACGATTAGCTGCGGTAATGTGCTGCAAAGTAGTAGCATTAGAAGGTAGCTCCAGATCTTCCAAAATCTCGTAGCGAATTAGTTTAAGTCTGGTGAAAAGTTTAAAGTTATCATTGATCAGTTCGGTGACCTTTGTATATGGAGTCATAAGACGAGGCTGGACCATGTTGTAAACATTATTATTTTTGTATGCATTACTAAGCACAAGCGATGCTAGAAAATTCCCTACAAGCGTCCATCTAACAAGATTTGATCGACAAATATAATCAGGGAAAGGGTCGCCTTGTTCTACAAGCACCTTAAACAGCGGAAAAACTGTATTTTTTCTTAATGCATTCTTGAGTTTAAATTTAAACTCCACATTATGGTTGCCCACAGTAACTACAATTCCTATTACAAAATTTAAGAAAAGTATAAATAATAACATGTCAAATCCAAACGTATTTATCAAATACGCTATAAATCTCTTTAAAGGGAAACGGTTCTATCCCACGTACACCACAACTCACAAAGCGAAGACTGGCCAGCGGATTTCTCAAAGAAAACTGATACGTATATTGTGGCTCATTCCCGTAGTATTCAATCCAGTACCATCCACGACCGCGGTTATATATTATTGCACTTAAAAGATTTTGGTTTATTTCCCAATAACTTTTAGAACTTCCATTATTGCACAATCTTGTTATTTCGGAATTTGATGACTGCTTCTGACTAAAGTTTCCCATTGTGGGTCTAATCACGTGCATTAAAGCAAGCTGTAGAACAATGTTGTCATTCGTTTTCATTCGAAATTTATGTTTTAGGAAATAGTGATTTTCCTTGGAATAAGAAAGCTCGCATGAGTCGAAGATATCGTCAAACTCTGAACTACCCAAACTTTCGTGCGAGTGGATGCTCCATGGGAGACGCCCATTTGGTAACATATTTGACAACCTCCACAAGTATTCCAATGAGAATAGTTTCCAGTCAGCAATTTGAAAAGATGTTTCAAAACGACGATCAAAGTAATGAGGAATAATAGTCACTCCTTTGATATTAAAGTTGTTATTAATCCAGTTGGATATTGACCATGGCATAGTCAAGTTTCCAGTTGCGACGAACCATACCTGCTGATAAGCTATCCATTGGGTGTCTGGTGTCTTGTAAGCACAACTTTTGACCGATTCCCAAGAGACATCTGAATTCTGATTTATGACGACAAATCTAAAACTTGGAATTTCGGAGGTCAGAATCTCCGCTGGTTTTTGTGATTCTTCGACTTGCTCGCGTTCCTTGAATAAGTCGGGGTAAAAATCTAGTTTCCATAATTTATAAAATGGATAAGCTTCAAGGGTGACATGACAGCTCCATGGTCGAGTGTTTGAGGCATACACCTCTAACTTTATTCCCAAGATGCAGTCGGGTTGACTGGTTCCAAATGCCTCACTACACGCAACAAGCCTGCCGCTGGTTTGGTTTTGACTTGTCCTCCGCTTCTGACTAAATTTATGGCGAATAATTAAAGGGTATCTTGGTAGAATAATATCTACCGAGCGATAGTTGTTTAATTCCATAATACATTTTCGATTTTCCAATGGTAGCAAAACCTCATTCAGATTTTCAATAGGATATGTTCCAGTATCTCCCCTAACCGGTTTTTGTACCGGCGAATTTACATGCTGAGAGTGCGAAGAGTGCAGCACAGCTTTTATTAAAACTACAATAAAATAAACGAAGACGTAGTTGTACTTACCGGTCATGTTTGACCAGTCATTTCTTGAATTATTTCATACACGTTAATTTCTATTGATGTCGGCCTTTGTATTGTTCGTTTGGCAAATAATTTCACTGAACAATTTCTATATTAATGGTATGATTTTATTTCTAAATATTCATTTCAAATAGTCCTAATTAGTATAAGTTCTATTTTAGCACAAAGTTAATATAGGCCTCTAATTTTGAACCTGGTGATAATTTTAGTGCTAAATCCCTAGCAACACATTGCATAAACATAGATTAGGAGCATTCTTCGAATTCAATCTTCTCCTTTCCGCTTAATATATTACACTTGTCAATAAATGTGTTGACTAATTACATTGACATATATCTAACTCCAAGGTGATCCCACTGGAATGAGGCAAAGCAAGGCTATGTCTGCACTGAGCGGTCCGGCTCCACTTATGGTGATACCTGCCACACTGACACTTTTTATTATTAGCTCAATACTATGAATATCCAAACTAATTTAAACCTTGGCCTAATTTTGTCCTCACACGATAACGTAGATATAATTTGAGTTTAATTTCTTGCTCATATACAATTGAAAATTATTTGCTTTGACGTTACGGATTCTACATATTCTTGTGTTGAAGCAGTTCGTCCCGTACAATTTTTGATTGTGAAATCTCACAAAGATCCTTCCTTAAACGAGTAGCTTACTCCTTTCAGTGTAAATCCGAGAATTGCTTTTAAAAGTTTTTTACCTCACTAAATCATACAATATTTCATAAGACGAACTTCAGTTTTATTCAGGAGTTTATGGACGTGTCTGGCAAACAAAGTGACTCGCAAATGGTGTAAAACTGTCCAATAATAGTGATATATTATTACTGATAAAATTCGCAACGTCATACAACTATATTTACCAGTTTTGGGGATGTAATTTCGGAGAACGTGAAATACAACTGGATCATAGAATCATAGAACAATTTATCAACCTCTGCCTTAGCCATGGCATTTGCTGACACGTATTTACGTATTACCAAAATACAGGATGTATTGGTTGGAAATAACATGCCTCTACCAAAAATCGATTCCGTGATGTAACGCTAAAGCCCATTTGGAACACAAATGTTTTCCAAGCACGATGAAATAAAGCCTGAAATATAATTTGTAGTTACGGATAGAAAGCTTCTTTTATCTGTTGGTTATATGACGGAATGTCATACGCGATAAGGATGATATTTATACATGCTCCATGTTCAAATCTCATTTAGATATACAACTATATATCCTCACACTTTGGGAATGTACTTTTGGATGGTATGAAATACAAGCATAAAACATAATATTCTTCTGGCATCTATATCTGTGTTGATATTTGTCGACGCGTATATACGCCAATATCAAAAACAGGATGCGCGTGTAAAAAATAAAATCTCAATGCCATTAAACTACCATAATGTGTATAGCGGAGTACGGTGTAAAACAAGAGCTTTCGTGCACAGTAAAATGAAGCTAGAAATAGATTGTTTTCTTATGGTAAATTAGATATATTCTATTAAATTGACATCAAACATTATTTTATTGGGAATACAAAGTTATTTAAAATGTAAATTTATTTGCTTGCAATACCAACTAATATGGCATGAGATGAATTCTACACAGGCAAATGTAAATACACTAAGAATTGGAATTGTCCTGTTATGAGGTTGATATACGATATGCGACGAGTATGTGGTCATATGTGTATGGCCAAGTGTTAATTAAATTTAATGATTCAAATATGTAATCCTACCGACAAATGCGAACTGGACCGGATATTAATAGTTTATTAAGATTGTACATATTCTTCGTTTTAAACAATCATACGTGAGTCAGTTTGCTACTGGCTACAAATTACTTTTCTTCATAATTTGTTTAAGTTAATACATTATATTATCTTTAAAGTCATATCTAGTAAATACATTCTATGTTATCGCAATGATAGTTGAATATTTATACTCAAGCTAAGTGTCCTTATGTTTTAACACACCTCATAGACATCAAAGCAGCACCAATAATTCCTTTTAAATTTACTAATCATTTTACTCTGTCTATATATTTTCTNACCTTGTTCAGTCACCATAGCAACAAGAGAAAATGACAATCCGATGAACCACACTTGAAACCAAATTTGTATATTTCCTTGCATGCTTGTTTTTATTAAATTGGTAGCTCTCTCGTTTTTCAATGATGATGTATTCAACATTTTGGTCAGGTATAACCATATCCCCGAAGAATGCAATCCGGTAATCCTTTCAAGTATTGCAGAACTGACAACTCCTTGGATATGCATTTGCACATCATATTCAATCACAGGATGTCTGCCAACATGAATCCCTTCCATGGAATTTAATATCCGAGCATAGTTTAAGGATAAGGAGTGGGGCACTATTAAAGCGACATTGTCACATTTTTGTAGAACGGGTAGCAATGGATCATTAAGCTCTTTTAGTAATAAATCCTGTTGTTTTGCTAAATACAACCTCCTTTCATATTTATCCTTAAATTTCAAGGTCCAATACTTTAGTTTATTGATAAATGCGGTGACTATATTTGGTGTCTGAGGATACAGTAGGGATTTATTCAAAATGCTCTCAATATATTTATGATTTGCTAATGACGACCGCCTATCTGCTTCTGACAGTTCACTCTCCAAATAAGTAAAACCATCGAACAATATCGAATTACCAACTAGCTTTATGGTTTCGTTTTCCGCATTAAGTATCCTCTCTATCCAAGATGATGTCCAAGTTCTGGTAAATATTTTATAGTTTCCTACCATCAATTGTTCAATTCTCTCTGGAGGTACTGGTAGCCTGGGTGATATTAATTTGGCAATATTTTTGTATTTATATGCATTTGAAATAACGAGCGAACATATCACGTACACTGTAAATAAACAGTGAATTGAATGCTTTCGCTTCCATTTTAATTTCAATGAAGTCCCTTGTTCTAGCAATACCTTGGTTACTGTGATAACGGCATGCACGATTTGCGCAGATCCGTCCATGTATTTAGTAACCATATTGAAAACAAATGACATTGTGAGAAGAGTTGTACCAACGGAGATCCAAATGTATTCGTCGAATATCGAGATAATCTCTTTATAAAGCAATGAGCTCTCACCGTAGTTACCGCAACTAATGAATCGAATAGAAGTTTCCTCGTCACGCAGCGAGAAAGCAGCATAATTAAATTTCGATCCAACCATGCTTTCCTGAATGCTTAAAAAGGCGTTTACTGGCCTGTGTGAACCTTTTACAATTTCCATTACTCCGTTCAAACAAAGTCTGTTTATGCCTTTCCCATAATAATAATACGTACAATTGTTTGTTATTAAATGGAATATGTGAAGCAAGAATATATTTTTATGTCGGAAACGATTAATTGTAGAGCTTGAACAATCTCGAAATGGTGCCAGGAAACGATTTTCGTTTGCTGATTTTGAATTGTCTATAATTTTCCAGGAAAATTCTCCTACAGTTGTGGTAGGTACAGAAGTAAAATTTAAGACGTAATCACTCCTGTTTCTTTTATTTTTTTCACTATCCCAATTATAAAATATACTTTGATTTTTTCTGCCAAATATTATTACAGCAAATGCCATATTTATAACTTTCGTAATAGATCCAAACTGATTCTGGTATGCTTCTCGTATCATGTCATTCAAAATAGCAAGAGTAACATTTGAAGGAACGTGTTTAGAGTACATCGCAATACTGTATGATTGTATTGACCTGCTTGAGGGAGCATTAGCTTCTTTCCTTGCTACTTTGCTCCATGTAAGCGGATGACTCATCTGTTTCTGAATTGAGTATCTGGTTATGGTAATTTCTGGTGGAAAGAGTGAGAGCTCAATTTCGCCTTGCCAAGGTTTTGACTTGTTTACAAAAGTTGTAAAGTTCATGTGGACACACTCACTTAGAAAATATACGTGATGTTCTGATGCGCATTGTTTTATATCTAAATAAGTAAAATGGTCCGATTGAATTGTTGATGAGGGTACCCATGATGGATAATAATCGGGTAGTCTAAGTCGTATTCTTAGTTGACGGATCATAATTGGACAATGTGGAGAATGGATATATATGGGGTAGAATGTATTTATGATGAAAAATTTAAGCCTGCAAAAATCATCGGGGAAGAAACTCGAAAGGTTTATTTTCGTGGGTAAAAGTTGGAAAGGAGTTATTTGTGATTGTAGTTCCCGCGAATAGTCACTATAGTAGGGTCCAATTATTTTAGTTAGGTCTGACGGGATACAAAGCCCCACAGAAACCTGAAATATGGTAAATATAAACCTATACAAAATCATTGTGATTTATCAGGTTACAGGTTAAATTTTGTCGCGGCAATAGTAATTTTAAAATGCATGATTGTTCCAACGTCGCCGCAGTTTTCATTTAGGGAACTAAACGGGGTTAGCAGGTGGATCTAGTTCCAACATCGAATGACAATAGCTCAATGGTAATATTTCAAGGAAAGCGGTCATACCCAGGGCACTTGAGGGGTATGATTTTTTTCCACTTTACGGTATCTTTCGTAATTTTTTCTAGAGTTCAAGAAGATACTAATATCGGATGGCCTGTCAAATTTGATCGAGTAGTGGAGTTGTGTTTGAGGAATGTACACCTGGATTAACCCACATTCTGTAATTGCCACGAAAACACTATCTCTACATATGCTTGGTAACATGAGTGATCGTTATAAGGTGGAGAAAAGCCAATACCCAATCGAAGTTATATAAATGTGTGTCATTTAATTCTTCAATTAAAATTACGGCTAATAGGAATATATGTACATAATGTATATTTATGAAACACTGATACAAATAGTATAAATGCCATATCAACATAAATTCATATCTGAATTCAGCAATACCGTGGTTATTAGTTGCTTTAAAGAATTTAATTCATTGTAACAAAACCCATGCCTAATTCAAGTCCTGGATGTCTTTATATACGTCGTTCATTTCAAGTACGAATGTCCAATTCGTTAGGCTTACCCCTAATGTTTGATGATTGTCACCCTTTCTGTCAATCACACTTGACCCAGTTTTTAAGGCAACTCTAAACGTGGCAGTCATATGGCGCTTATGTATGGAAATTATTGGTCACTATAAGTAAAGGTAAAACCAAATTAGGGCAACTAAACTTGTACACAATTGTCAGTTCAGTTTGTTCAAAATTACAGACAATACGCATGACAAGCCCTAGGCATGAAATTGGTGTACACGTTTAAAAAATCTACACCTGATAATTGAAAGCCAAAAAACCAATTACGAAATATCATGACCAGAGTTAAATGGTTTTCTTCCTTGCTCATTACCTGACCATTATATATGTAGAAGCAAGTCTACCTTAATTACTTTATGCAAGTGCATCGACTTACTTTAAACCATCTCAAACCAGAAAATCCTAGAGACCATAGAGACCATCCATAGTGGTGAAAGTCTGGTATGTGATTTCTTTACCTCATTGGTGAACTGCGTATTGGCGAAAAATGATTTAATTTTGATTGGTGATGTAGATCCACTATACTTTGCTCAATCTAACACCGCAGGTATTTATGATGACATACCCGTTGTTCAGTAAATAATATATCCAGCTTTTATGCGTATTAATATACGAATTTGACTAGCAAAAATAAAAAAAGCATGGCACTGAGGAGAGAAGTAAAATCGGTTAGATAATTCTGTGCAGGTGTATTGTAGATGATAGTATTGGATTGTATTAATATGATGTAGTGGAGTTTTGAAACATAATGCCGTTATCATGCTTCCTGCATTTACTCAGAAAAATAATGTTGTATGATATGATAGAATAAAACGCTTCCATTGATACTTATTGTTCGAAATCAATTCTAATTTGAATAAAGGGCATTGATTATTCTGGAAGCTTACATTTGTCGTTGCTGCATATAAGTTATTTGATACTTACTTCAGTTGTGGAATTGCTTGGAGGATGTTTCCGTAAGCGTTGATAACCAAAATCTCAAAATTCTCTTGGATCTCAGGCTCTTCGTTTCCTTTATATCAATCATAAATAGATGACGTAAACAATACGTTGTAGTCTCAATAAAGAATGAGCCAATTTGTTTAGTTAATAACTTTAGCTCATGTGAACAGAATTTTCTATGGTTTTCATCACTACTACACAGCACCCTCCTACATTTATTCCACATACTGACCAGAGCATTGATGCTTTTCTGGAAGAGCTCTACAGCAAAAACCCAAAACCGAGAAAATTGCGTTTGTGCTTGGTTTTTTACGCACTGCTATTTTGGTCTCTTCCTACTGCGTAGGAGCCATTGTGATGTCTAGTGCTTTGCTGGAGGATCACAATTATAGACGTATGTCT
>JAHZMV010004782.1:0-11364 GCA_027743765.1 Coecobrya sp. COE2 | reverse complement strand
GTGTCTATTTATAGTATATGGACCAAATGGCTGATCCGCATAGTGCCGGAAGAGGATTTTGGTACAGTCACATGCTCTGGCTTTTTCAACCCAAGCACCCAGAATGCGCAAAGGCTTTGAAAGAAGTTGAAGTTTCTGACATGGCCAGGGATCCCGTTATCCGTTTCCAGAGCAAGTAGGGTTTAAATTATATATAATTTGTTGTTAGATTATTTTCTAAAAATAGCTATAACGTTTAACTATTTTTATCCTGTTTTTTACAAAAGGTATTACTGGGAACTGGTTATTCTGTCATATTTCATCATACCCATTACAATCGCGCATTTGTTATTTCCTGAAATGACATGGACAGGACTTTTCACTGGAAACTTTTTCCGGTGGGTTGTCTCAGCTCACATAACGTCAACAGTTAACAGCATTTCTCACGCTTTTGGCATGGATGGACATAGGCCTTACGACAAGGCTATTTCTCCTATTGAAAATGTGGGCGTGTCTCTTATGGCAGGTAAATTTTTTGCAATTGAAAAATTTTCATTCGTAAAAGACCATGCAAATTATACTAATAAATTATTTTTTTGATTGGTGTTTAGGAGGAGAAGGATTTCATAACTATCATCACACTTTCCCCTGGGACTACAGCACTTCTGAATTCGGTCTCTATTTCAATCTTGGAAACGTGTTTATTCACACATTTGCTTCTATTGGGTGGGCATGGGATTTGAAAGTTGTATCGAAAAAGATGCTGGTGGATAGGATCAATCGTACAGGAGATGGGTCTCATCCCTTGCATGATCACAGTGAAAAGGTTGTGGATGAGGGGGATACTTCATCCCGAGCTTGTTGGGGATGGGGGGATGAGACTCTGAAGGAAGAAGATGTGGCCATAACCAAAATCAAGTTTGCTGCTCGAGTTGGATAGAAAAAACGGCTTGAAAAATGGACTTAAGATGTATACTATAAAAACTATTAGAAAATCGATTGTCTAAATTAATAAATACACTTATTATGCATTGAATTACCAGTATTAATCTAATTACGTATTAGATACGCTATCTATTTTATATATGATTGAAATTGTATTTTTACAATTAAGCTACAATTGTTACAAATGTAATTTTATACTTGGCATGAGGCGACAAGATTGAATAAAATCTTCAATTTCATTTTATTCAATAACACTTGAGTTGGGTGATATCAATTCATTTAATTTTGTGGAAAAGAAATGTTTTTGCAGAATTGCGAAATGCAAAAAATAAGATTAATGATGAAGAGTGACATGTTGAAAATAGTGTTCATTGAATAGGTGGTTGGGTATTGGGGTATCAGTAGAATTTAAGCCTGAATTGCTTTACACAGGAAACGTTAGGTACTCTGTGGACCTAGTGAAGTAGGTATGTCATTTGATAAACTGTTTTGATAAACTCAACATTTGTTGAGCTTATTATTTGTTTCATTGGGAAATCTAGATGATCTCATGCTATTTTTAAGCCAATCGAGTGAAAGTTTTGACACATGTCAGAGAAATGGACATTTACGACGAAAATTCATTTCTAAAGGGTTGTATCATCTACAACGCATTTATGATTTCCTAATCAATTTCGGTGGTGAAGTGGGCGCACCTCTATTTCATCCCTGTGGCGTAGTTGAACATGATGCAATGCACAAATTACTTATGCTAACAATATACACTTTCACAACACCCCAAAAACAATAGTTTCCTTGATTGGTGTTTTATAAAGTTTATTCGTGCATGCTTTCTTGTAGAAAATGGCTTGCTGCTATTATTATTTCAATCAATTTATTTAAATATGAACAAAAGTTATAATTTTAAATTTTTAAGTCGCTGTCCACATTTCAAACTACTTGAGCATGCCTGAAAATATTCATACAGCAAAATTCGAATTTTTAAGCTTTCTAGTGCGATTAAATCTCTCTGGTATTTTTATTGTACTTTTTCTAAGAAATAAAAACAATATCTTTTTGATAAAACTTGTTGAGTATCCTTCCTGACTTAGTACTTTTTGAATGATAAAATAATTGTTGTTTTTCTCAAAAGATCTAAAATTTCATATCTAGGTCCTCAGTTAATGTATTATATTACGTGAAATAAAACGTAATATCCAAAACTAGACCAAATGATCGATTTGGAAATTGCTACCACCTACAACATACTTTACTAAATTCAAAAGTGCACTTTATACATTAGTATTGAAATATCATGAGTCCAAAATAATTTGTATTTATTTGCAAAAAGTACAATACAAAAACTAACTTGAGGAATTTTTCATACCAAAAAAATACATGACTTGATGAATTTATATCTAGGTCCTCAGTATTTATTTGCAAAAAGTACAATACAAAAACTAACTTGAGGAATTTTTCATACCAAAAAAATACATGACTTGATGAATTGGGGTGAAATGATATTATGTATAAAACATAACACATTCAGCAATCCAGTTGTCAGGGCAGAGCTTCCAGTCAGTATTGGATTACAATTGCTAATTATAATATGCTACAAACTAAATAGATATTTATTCTACATGAGAAACATAAATGACGTATTATGATCTTTTCGGTATTTATAGACATCAAGATCAAAATTTATCAAAAATTACAGTAAAGTGGAAACATTAGAAGCAAGGTTAGATTTATTTTGCATTACATGCTATGTAATAATGACCGTCTTTCAATTTCAAAAAATATATCCGCTAATAAAATCTTTGGAAATATCAAATTGTAAAATGTCCTCTGTAATTAATCTATCTTGCAAATTAATTCAGCTTAAATACCTTGAAGTAATTGAAATGTTTATCATTCACTTACAACTATTATGCGCAGCTTATAGACTTATAGACCTTCAGACTGTTGTTAAATAATCTCAACTTGGAAAATTCCATTTCTTGTTTTAAATTGTTTATGTAGGAATAATGGATTGTATATCTGAATCTTTTTCTTACTGTGCAATTGTTGAGTTTATTAAACTGTTCATGAAAACAGTTTTCATGTTTAATTGTTAACTACTTATAAAGAACTTTCTTCTATTCCTCTTAACAAACGTACTCACTCATTTTGCGCCCAGCTACCATTTTTTATTCTTGTGTCACCATGTTATATTCATATTCAGAAATTTACTTCTATTCTATATTTGTAAATTAGACGACTATTTTATTCTGCGTGAATCCAATTTCATAATTTTCACCAAAATTATTTAAAATTCTGGAATAACGACTATGTATTATTGCCCAAGGTTCATAAATAAGTTTCTTTCTTCCAGGTACAACAAGGTAGTTGTGTAAATATTTCTCCAACGCATTTGTTATTCTACGTATCATAAATAGTATAGTTCTCGTTGTCGCATGGCAGATGGGATTACTCATTCGTGTTGATACAAAGTAAGTACTATTTTTAAATATGAAGCACTCCAAACTAAATTGACAATTTTTATTGACTAGTATTAACCCGTTGAAATCATCAAGATGTAATAATGTACATAGGTATGAGTATTTAAACATGAATTATGCGACAGCTTTCCTACAAACTTTCTACCTTCCATATTTTGAAACCGTCCGTTATTTGGTGAAAATATTGCTTTTCGAAATTTAAAAAAAACAAATTATGGTTTCTAGCATTATGGTATGTTCATAGTAAGCACAACATAAAAATATTACAGGACTTGATGACTAATAACAACAAATAGATATCGTGTTCATGAAAGTATCGTCTCAATGTGTTAGCTATGTACATAAATTAACGATTTGAATTGATTGACTTAAAAAATGATAAAATTGGCATTAAGTATTTTTTGATAAGTGAACCAGAATACGTGAGATAGATTTAAACGTGTATACTTTAGTACACGTGGCCTTAGGGAATATTCATGAAAAAATTCCAACATTCGATGCGTCGTATATTAAGCAGCATTATGAATTTTTAATTAGATGTGCAATTTCATTCGATAACATAACAAGTGGATCTGTCAGATTTTAAGTAATGACCACTACAACAAAAAATGTATCGGGACATCATAACATTCAGGATCAAGAGTCAAGCACTTTCAGAGCTTAATATAACCGAGACCTAAACGAAATTTATAGGCAGTCAGTATTTTGCTCGGGAGCAGACAACTGGTAATAATTCGGGAACTTTGAAACTTTGTTTTGTGTTGGATTGTTCCAAAAAGCCATAATTTTTCGACATGGCAGCGGTAAAGAAGGAGAAAAATTTTGAGGCTAAGCCTCTTCCTGGAACATTGCTTCCGGAAGACTTTAGGAAATTTGATAAACCAGCCGGTTTAGAGCAGCATGTCTTCAACATGATTGGAATTGGAATAGCTCACATCGGTGCGGCATACTGGCTTTTGTACCTGTTTCCACAAGGGCATGTTCCAAGATTGTCTTTCTTTTGGTGTAAGAATTTAAAACTAATTTCCACCAAAAATGAAAATTTTATTAGAGGTGGAATATTTAATATTTTGGATTTTATCTTTAGGGGTGGCTTACGGCTACTTTAGCGGACTTGGAATTACTGTTGGTGCTCATCGCTACTGGACTCATAGAAGCTTCAAGGCAAACATGCCCCTTCAAGTTTTAATGATGATCATGCAAACATCAGCGCTACAATATCCCATTTTCAAGTGGTGTAGAGATCACCGTGTCCATCACAAGGTAAAAATAATTTAGAGTTATTAAAAATTTATTCAAGTGATTCATTTTGCCCCACAACCATTTTTATAACTAATGGTTATTTTCCATTTCGTCTTTATAGTATATGGACTCCTTGGCTGATCCCCACAGCGCCGGTCGTGGCTTTTGGTTCAGTCACATTCTCTGGCTTTTCCAACCTAAACACCCCGACTGTGTTAAAGCTTTGGAAACCGTTGAAGTATCAGACATGGCAAGAGATCCCGTTATTCGCTTCCAGAGCAAATACTACTGGTGGATTCTTCTTTTCGCATTTTTCATTCTCCCAATGGGAGTTGCTCATTTAATTTGGCCTGAGACGTCATTCATGGGACTTCTTTCTGGAACATTGTTCCGTTTCGTCATTTCCCTTCACGTGACCTTTTTGGTTAACAGTGTTGCTCACAAGTGGGGCGATAAGCCTTATGATGCGTAAGTTTTTACTTAATTTCTAAAGCATACCAAAACACAAGTTTCAAAAAACATACAAAATACTAATTTGTCATTTGATTGGTATTTTAGGGGCATTTCTCCCGTTCAAAATAAGGCTGTCGCACTTTTCGCCGGTAAGAATTGAAATAAAAATAAATTGGTAGAAAATTATGAGTCAACATTATTTATATTAAATTGTAATATTTTTTCTTGTGTTTGTAGCTGGAGAAGTGATGGCACAATTATCATCACACTTTTCCCTGGGATTACAGATCATCCGAATTCGGTGCTTATTACAATCTTTCCAACGTTTTTATCCATTCCTTTGCTGCGATTGGATGGGCATGGGATATGAAGATTGTATCGAACAAAATGCTGGTGGATAGAATCAACCGAACTGGCGATGGATCTCATCCTTTACATGATCATAATGCCAAGTTGGACGAAGGAGATACTTCATCCAGAGCTTGTTGGGGATGGGGAGACGAGACTCTGAATGAGGAAGATGTTGCCATAACCAAAGTCAAATTCCCTGCAGC
The DNA here is from genome assembly GCA_027743765.1 of Coecobrya sp. COE2. Taxonomy (NCBI): domain Eukaryota; kingdom Metazoa; phylum Arthropoda; class Collembola; order Entomobryomorpha; family Entomobryidae; genus Coecobrya; species Coecobrya sp. COE2. The sequence goes on along the minus strand of JAHZMV010004782.1, from coordinate 5,711 downwards.
TGAAAGCCAACGCGGATAAGTATAATGGACTACTGTAAACTGTTTCTTGGTGCCATAGGTAGGAAGTGAGATTAGTCGTAGGCCCTGGAGCGCAAATAAATTTAAGCAATAAAAGTTTTAAATACCTTTGTAAAATAATGTATATTAAGATTTCGCTTAAATAGGTTGTCATATTTTTAACGTAGGCACAAATTTGCTAGTCAATAAGACTTGGAGAAAGATATGTAAAAATTCCCGCTTCTTGAAAATCTTTAAACACTGATTGTTTCATTAAGATATTTCTGACAATGGGATTTGCAAAGACTAATTTACAAAATAAATTTAATGCAATCAAGTAATACTTGAATAAATCATTTTCATTGTGCATCGTTAAAACAGTAAGTTATTTTCATGGACCACATATCTTTCGGGTCAAATGGGGAACGTACCATTTAAACTATATATGCTATCTGGTTTTTTGCGGTTTTTGCTCCTAAAATTTCGAAGTAAGTTTGTATCATGGGACATGTGCATGTAAGTGACAAAAAATCTCTTGGGTCAATTAAACCATTAAGTGTATTAGATAACCTGAGATCTTCTCGTTGTTCAAATAGTAGATAACCAACCTACTGTCTAGTTGAGTGGAAGTTCACACCTGACATGGACATGGCTGACAGTAATTAATGAGCTTTCATCAAGTTCTGTCGGTGCATTATCGTTGATGTTTATACACAGGCATTCACATTTGTATATAGATATATGGAATAATGTGGTACATATTTATAAAGGCTAAACCTAGCCACATACAATTAATAACGTTTCAAAATTTTACACGAGCTTAACTCTGCCTCTTATCTGAAAAGACGATAAAATAATTTGTGTATGTAATTTAAAATGTTGCCCTATTACACGTTTATTAAATATGATTGGTTTTAATTATACTGCCATTATCAATTATTTATATGAATAAATGTACATACTAGTTAGGAATATGTTAGGATAGATAAAATAACCTACATCAAAAACCTTCAGAGCTGAACTTGACCTTATCTGGAGTTGAAGAACAAATAGAATTAGCCAAAGTCAATAATGGAAGGTAATGGTCAATTTGGGAGAGTTGGAAAGGTACATAAAAATGGCTTCATTTCATTACTCCTGCACAGCAACTGCAAAAATGAAAAAAAAGAGTAAATATATCCATTATTACTGATTTCCGTTAATGAACTAATTGCGGTCAAAAATTATTTATAGAGGCACAAATAACAAATACGTACAATAAAATTGAAACCTGATTTAATTTTAGCTTCATATTATTATCTTAAACAAGAAGTGCGATTAATTTGATGTTTAATGGAACAGATAAAATTGTGGCGGTGTTTGCAGTTGGTGAAGGATGGCATAACTATCATCATACATTCCCCTGGGATTATAGAACATCAGAATTCGGATTCTATTACAATTTGTCCAGCTTTTTTATCCACTCATTTGCTGCGATTGGATGGGCGTATGATATGAAAACTGTTTCGCAAAAGATGTTGATAGACAGGATCAATCGAACCGGAGACGGGTCTCATCCTTTGCATGATCACAGTGCAAAGATGGATGAAGGAGATACTTCACATAGGGCCTGCTGGGGATGGGGAGATGAGACTTTGAAAGAAGAAGACGTGCTGATAACCAAAACTATATTTCCGGCTAAAACTCGGAGTGGATAAAAATAGCCTTTTCATTTCTTAAGAGGGGCTTGCCGTGATTGGAAAATATTATATTATGTATAATCAAATATTTGAATAGTCTTATTCTTAATAATAAAAAATACTGTTTCCTTAATTTCACATAACATGGAATTTCCGGTAACCGTAAATAAATAAATTAAACAGATTGCAATAATATGAACAAATGTGAAGTATCGTTTTCTATTTTTTTTTAAAATTACTTTCAGCCAGAGAAAGTTAGATAGGAAATTGAACAGAGAGTGGAAAACAAATATTTGGAGAATTCTGAACAAAGAAGGTACACATTAGATATCTTCACATGGCCTATAATATGGGAAATTTGCTTAAGAAACAATGGCTGGTTCCTCGTTTGTCACAACAAAATAACCTTATCCCTCCCTCCATAATTATTTATAAAGCCATAAATAACAAATATGTACAATAAAATTAAAACTAATGTAACTTTAGCCGCATATTATTAGCCGCATAGAAGTGCGATGAATTTGATTTTTCATGGAACTAAAGCAGATAAAATAACAGTCATCCGTAGCTATATTTAGTAGAGAAACTATTCAAACAAACAATTGCATAACTACGTTTTAGAGAGCGAATGTGTTCAGCAACTGCCCACGATAAGATTATTTGTTTACGACCACAACACAAGAAAATTTAGCTTTGCATGTCGGCTGATCGTTGAAGGAGGGTTAAACTACACAAAAAATAAATGGTTATATAATCATTGATTTTTATATGAGTCATCAGTAAAGAAATTTGTGACATTATTTATGTCTACACTGCAATCTAACAATATCTACGTTTTATAACATATTATTGTATAAACCGGAATCTCAAGTGTATAGAGTTTTGCAGATTGTATCAAACTCCGAACAATATCAGTATGGGGAATAATTTTTCCAGATAATATTCACAATCAGGAGACATTATGTATGTACCTAATAGCTACTTTATAACTGACACTCGAATGCAATTTTTTAGACAGTCAGAAAATAAATTGAGCTTCACAAACAATTAAACCTAATTTTGTCTTGACGTTTTGACCGCTGGTTACCTGGTTTTGTTAGCGTTTTGGAAGAATAATGGCGGCAGCAGCCAAGAAGACGGTACGGTTCGAGGCTAAACCTCTCAGTGGGGATGATCTTCCCCCACAATTTAGGAAATTCGAAAAACCGTTTGGTTTAGAACAACATGTCTTTAACATTATCGGATTTGGAATAGCGCATATTTTCAGTGCGTACTGGCTGCTCTACCTGCTTCCTATGGGCCATGTTCCTAGATTGTCTTTGGCTTGGTGTACGTAATAAACCGATTTTTAAAAATAATAATTAAATCTAACTTAAATAATACAACCTAAAAGTTTGGTTTTAAGGGGTGGTCTATGGATATTTTGGCGGATTGGGAATAACGGTAGGTGCTCATCGTTACTGGACGCATAGAAGTTTCAAGGCGACTTTACCTCTTCAGTATTTAATGATGATTATGCAAACGTCAGCATTGCAATATCCCATTTTCAAATGGTGTAGGGATCATCGTGTTCATCATAAGGTGCAATGCACACAAAAAATTATATAAATGATTCACAATGCCCTAAAAACAATTAATTCATGTCACTAATATTTGCTTTCACTTTCTTGTAAAGTATATGGACTCATTAGCAGATCCCCATAGTGCAGGCCGTGGTTTCTGGTTCAGTCACATTCTCTGGCTTTTCCAACCTAAGCACCCAGAATGTGTGGAGAAACTGAAAATTGTTGAGGTTTCAGACATGGCCAGGGATCCTGTTATCAGTTTCCAGAGCAAGTATGTTATTTGACTTTTTACTTTAAGATATTTTCTTTCTGGGTACTTTTAATGTAACAATATGTTTTTGTTGTTGTTTTTTTAGATATTACTGGGAACTCCTGATTCTCTCATTTTTCATAATACCAATTAGCATTGCTTATCTGCTCTTTCCTGAGATGACATGGATGGGACTTTTTGCTGGAAACCTTTTCCGGTTTACCTTGACACTTCATGTTACCTTTTTAGTCAACAGTGTGGCTCATAAATATGGAGATAAACCTTACGACAAGTATGAATGAATTGGTTTTAATTATTTTCTTCATTAAAAGAGATATGCGTTATACCTGGCAATTTAATTTTTTAGGGGAATCTCGCCAGTTCAAAGTAAGGTTGTGGCTCTGTTTGCAGCTGGTGAAGGATGGCATAACTATCATCATACTTTCCCTTGGGATTATAGGTCATCCGAATTTGGGATCTATTACAACTTGTCCAATGTATTTATCCNAAAAGAGATATGCGTTATACCTGGCAATTTAATTTTTTAGGGGAATCTCGCCAGTTCAAAGTAAGGTTCTTTGCATGATCACAATGCAAAGATGGATGAAGGAGATACGTCATCTAGAGCCTGCTGGGGATGGGGAGATGAGACTTTAAAAGAAGAAGACGTGCTGATAACCAAAACTATTTTTCCGGCGAAAACTCGAAGTGGATAATCAAATATTCGAATAATTTTATTCTTACTATAAAAATGATTGTTTCCTTAATTTCAAATAATATGTAATTTCCGATAAAGGTAAAGATATAAATAAACAGATTGCAATAATATGAAATTGTCGCTTCCTTTTCTATTGCTATAAATAAATATAACATCCGTTCGTTATATTAAAAATTGTTTTCAACCAGAGAAAGTGGACCAGGAAATTGAAGCGAGAGGAAAGGAAATACTCGAAACAAAGAAAGTATAAAAATAGCTTTCTTCATATGACCTACATTATTGCGGGTAATTTTCCTGATATAACTATGTGAAATAATTTGTCAGGAAGTTGTAAAGGATCAGGATCTATTTGCATTCAGGAACCTGAATCAGGTTAATGGGCTTTTCTTAAGGAAAAGTCTCAACGTTTTAAACCGATAATTGAGAAGGCAAATGAATAAAATAATTTATGTTTACCTGTAGAGCCCACGATCAATTTGTAATTCATAACGTTCTATTCTACCATTTATTGTAATGTGACATTACTCATCGGAGTCACGAGCTGTTTATGTAAAATACAGGTTATTGGGCTCACGGTGAGATTTTTATAACAAATATATCCATTTTGGCGATTATTGTGTAATCATTATACTTGTTGCGCATTTTATTCATTGGTGATGGGTCCGGAGATAAAGAGTGGAAGATAAAAATAAAATACGTGGCAAAACATATTTTTTTCTATGTAAGCTACTGCAATCCTTTCAGGAACGGTTTGATCTCTGGCCATGCTAGATAATAAAAAAAGTTAATCCACGTGAATGCACCGTATGAGTTGGGATATTTTTAGACAATCATTTCAGATTGAACACTTCAGCTCTCAATAACCAAAGGAATTTTGAATGCTCAAAGTAAGAATTATTGGAATGATGAAAGACAGTGATAATAGTTGGGAAATACACAAGTCAGGATGAAGATGTCCAGTTCTTCCGCCACTTCCGCCCACGCACTGGTCAAACTGCTTGCGTCATTGTGATAGACAACTATGTGGGAATTATATAGAAAACTAGTGAAAGATGTCGACTGATTAATGAAAATGTCTTAGAATGCCCCATTTCAGCCGGCATAGGTCGCCACCGAAACAATGGCTGGTTTAATACAAAAACCAAACGCAGTTTTGCAACTGGCAGCAAATTAAAATCGGTGGGCGAGGGAGCAAAAGTATGTTTTCGTACAGAATAATAGTAATTAAATTAAATAGCCAATTTTTAGCTCACTTACCACCTCCAGCAAATCGTGACTCCGTCCTTCTCTCTCTTCACCAAAAATGACTCCAACAAGCCAATCCTCCGCTTTCACTCCTTGGGCGCTACTGATTCTGATGTTAATCGCTGGACAGTTAATGCCTTCCGCTGATGCTGGTGAGATAAACTTAATTTCATAATTAAAATTGTCATTAATTTAAAATGGAAATACATCTAATAATTAATGCTGGTTTTATGTATCTGTTATTTTACAGATTTGAC
>JAHZMV010004781.1:0-11721 GCA_027743765.1 Coecobrya sp. COE2 | reverse complement strand
CTATATATTATGTAAGTATTTTTGTCATGAAAGAATTTTAAACATGTTTTGTATCATGAATGGATAAATTTTAATAGTTAACCTAATTTTGAAATAGGAATTCTAATCGAAGAAACAAACAATCAATAATAAATTGTGATTTTGTCTTGATTTGTATTACATCTACTATAACGTTCATTCTAAAATAGCTGCATGAATGTGTAGTGTATAAGCTGCTACTTGTTAACTTTAGCTACAAAGTGTAAATTTACTGAGCACACAATCAAATGTTTTTGTATTTCTAAAAAGTTATCATCATTAGCTGCTGAATTGGTTATTCATTCGTAAGAAAAGATGATTGATTTTTCTGTCAATTTTTTTATCGTACACGAAGTCATTATGCATAACCACCTATGTGATGGTATGTATATATTTATGTTTAATTAATTAGCTACACATATTTACATTAATTACGTAAGCCAAGCTAACAGTAATAAATAAAATATGTATACATATTTATCTTTTTGGACTCTTTCAAGGACTAGTAATGAGAACTGAGAAGACAAACAACTATGTCTCTACCATGATGTACAAGTATCTATTATATATATCTAAAATGCATCCATCGAAGGAGAAATAACAACATAAAATTCGCATTTGCTAAAAAAACGCAAACTCATCCCAATAATTATGTACTTTTTGTCGAAAAATTGTGAAATTGCAGAAAAGTGGATGATTGTATTTTTTTTCTTTCCGAGAGAACTCGTTCGTATGAAAATCAATGGCACTTGAAAGGATTTTTTGTTTCAATTTTTTTGAGCATTCATACCGAATGGTAAAGTCAGAGAAGATATTTGTAGCCTAATCAGTTATATAGAATTTTATTATTAGGAATTTGTTTTGCATTTTTTTGTGGTAACATCGCACACTTTCTCTCTATGACCTATCTTATTATCTTGTTGATGAAACGTATACCATTCGGACTACAACCAGAACAGAAGGTACCTGATATAAGACTGATTAAACCTAAAATAGAACAGTTGAAAAGTTTGACATTCTTTCGCACGTCGTGTGCCCATACTCGCATTGATGACGGTTATAATCAACTTATGTAACCACACAAAATTAATCTCATTCATTTCTTCGTAATAATATATTATACGCTAGGACTGTACGAAACAACACTCGTTCAACCTCTAGAAACAAAACAAGAGCATCTTCGTCATTAAATAATTCTTTTGATTCCACACGTCCATACTACTTAATAGCTAATGTAAATAAACAATAATGGTATTAATCATTGAATAATAATAATAATTACTGCGTTTTCACATCCATACACACTTTGGTTTGAGTCGTGTAAAAGAAAGAATGGACCTGAAGAGATATGCTAGAATTCTTTTTACATATCAGACTCTCCATACAGCGCCTAAATAGGGAATTGAATGAATGGTTAAACATGAGTAAGAGTTTTATTTTCTGTATTTACTGAATTTTAATTTTAAATGAGAATTTTTACCGTGGAAAATGACATGTAATCCAAAGCACCAGGAATGGCACCTTGTCCTTTGTAAGCGCTCATTCGTTGAATACAATATTCGGCTTGGTCTGGAGGCAGTTCTCTTCTCAGTTCATCGGGCAAAATGTATGGCTGTCACGGAATATGAAAAGAAAGCTCGGTTATTCAAGCAACTCATACAAAATATATGAATGTTCGGAATAAGCAGTTATCTCGTTTATACCTTATCTCCGGCAAGAATTCTGAAAGAGTCGATAACCTGCTCAGCAGTATCTACGTCGGTGGACTCTCTGGTCATGAAGTCCAAGAAGGCGTCAAATGTTACAGTTCCCGAGTTGTTCGGGTCTACAACAGCCATGATTCTTTGGAAGTCGATATCTCCCTATAATTAGTCAAATTCGTAATGTGTAAGACATTTTGATCTTGATTGATTTAGCATTTCATATAATCATGATAATGCTTTAACAATATTAATTTCGTAGACCACAAAATAGCCAGTTTTACCTGTCTATCTTTTCCGATTGAATAGCCCAAAGACACGAGACATGACTTAAATTCGTCCTTGGCCAATCTTCCTGTTCTGTTCTTATCGAAATGGTTAAAACTGCTTCTGAATTCATTCAATTGTTCCTAAAATGACAAAGAATTCAAGTAAAGTAACCTCAAAGTACAGTACAGTACTTTTAATTTAAAGCCCTTTCCAATGCCATTAAAATATACCTGCGTAATTCCCTTTGAATCCCTTGTAAGAATCTGGTTTTCTACTTCATTAATATTCCTATTGATTGACGTCAGCAACTGTTCCCATCCCACACGCAAAGTTTCCATCGTGTACTGCGTGTACCTGTTCTCGAAGATCATGCTTTCTTGGACTGCCTGGTGAATCTTTTCCAGCTCTTCAATGTGTGGTCTGTATGCATTGACACCCTAAGTAAAGATAAATAAAATTATGTTTTTATCTGGGGTACTTGAAGAATAATAAAAATCTTAAAATTTAAAACATAAAAAGCTACCTGTTGGTATTCCTTCAGCCTGTGCATCTGGTCCTCCAAAGATCCTTGCAGTCCCATTCCAATAGCCGTAACCGCGTCCATTTGCCGTTCAATCCATGGTCCAACTTGGTTAGCCTTCTCAGCGAATTGTCTTCTAAGCATTTCATTGTCTAACGAAGAAAACATTTAGCAAATTAATTTATAATGCATGACAAATCTATCGCATGCTTGTATACAATGAAATATTTAGCTTACTTTGTTGTTTTCTGAATTCATTTTGAAGAGTACCATCACGCTGAGGAACGAGCTGTCTTACGTCAGCCCATTTCTTGGTAAGGATCTTTAAAATTGAAACGGAATACATTTCTCATTATTGAAACAATTCATATTTATGGGGTAACATGAGAATATGAAAGTCGGGTCAATATCGTCTATTTTAATTTTTAATCTATGAATATTTCATTAAACTTGGCTACCTGTAGCTGCACCTCCATTTCCTCTTTTAACTTAGCAGCATGGCATTTTACATCAAATATTTATCAAATTTTTTGTATGCATCATGCACAAAGATTTCGGAGTGGTGTATTTCTATTTTGACTACAATTAGTAGAATTGCTGAAAATATCTTTGGTGAACTTACGCTTGCTGTAAGGGTGGTGTACGGGTTCTCCAAACCGCCGGGAACTTGGTATTTCTGAGCAATGCTCTCAACTTCCTTGACCAGTGAAACAATTGCATTGTATTCCTTATCCGCTTCTCCCAATGTTGCCTTGAACTAGTAAGAAAATGATCATACATGAAGCGTCATTAATCTCATTCTCCCATCATAGTAAATCAATTTTAATAAATTGCTCCTATTATTTTGTCGTACTTGGTTGTGAGCATCGATCAATCCCTGAATTTCTTCAATTGTGTGGACGATGAACATGTCAACCAAATCCTCACTGGTTCCATCCAACCAGTTATTGAATGGCTGTAAATTTTTAATCAAATCCATTAAGTAAACGGTTCATTTTCATCGATGACTAACTCATCATTACATGCGGAAGTAGAATTGCATTGCATTATGATTGGCTTACAGCAGCTCGTTTGGCAAACTCAAGGTGCAAGGTATCAATTTTCTCAAGGATTTTCTCAGTCTCGTCCAACGCTTGTCTTCGCTTCTGTGTAAAGGAGCCCAGTCTGTCCCATCCTGTGTAACCATAAATAATAAATAAAATCGCAATCATAAATAATACAATTACTATTACATAGGTAAATAGGTGTATTTTTGATTGTCTTACCATCACAAATTCGTTGGCATCTGATGTTGACAGAGTTGCTGTCATGATAGTCCAAGGCGCTACAAATTATTGAGCCAGATATTCATTTTATTATCCATTCAGGGTTACAATAAAAATTTATCATGAATTGCTCTGGTGGCGGCTTTATATGCTTGCCAGATTACGCCATTATTACGCTACATGCTTATTAAAAAACTGGGTCGTCTTATGTGACTCGGGGATTTTTCTCTCTCGCTTACTTAAGTTCATGGGCAATAGCCGCAATCTGTTCCACTCGGTCTTGGTGCGCAGCCAAGTCGGACTATAAGAGAAAAAAGACGACACTTGATATATAAATATATAAATTATATTAGTTATATATTTTAAAACTATGTAGTTTACTTCAAATGCTTCATGCTTCTTCTTCAAAGCTTTGAGCTCATTCAGTTTACAATGACGGAAGTCTTGACTCTATAGAATAAAAACAGTAATGTCAACATCAACATTAATGCATATATTTATTATGTGAACGGGCTAGTATTTAGATTTAAATAAAATAATCTCCTACCTGCAACATTTCCTCTTTACCTTTCGTCCATTCCTCGTGGATATCCTGACATCAAAAAAGAGAAACGAAATGAGACATGTATATTTTATAGATTAAGGCATATATGCGCCTAAATATCGAAACAAAGTGCTATACATAAAATACTTACCGCTTTATGCTTGAACTTCTGAGCCAAATGCTCCAACCGCTCTAATCTGATTTGATAAGAATGTACATTTCATTTAACCAAACAACTTATATTGATGAGACAATTATGAATATTTACTGCTTTCACACCTCATCATTTCAGCCAGAAGCCATTCCTCAAATGCTTTCTCCGCTGTTTCCAAACCCTTCCAGGCGTTAGCAATGTCCTGTTAAAACACAATAAGGTAACGTTTCATTGTTTTAATATTCCAAAGACAAAGAGCTCCTTTACGCATCCATTGTTGTGAATATTCATCTTCCACATTTTAGTAAAAGTTTAAATAAATGTTGTGCATGCGTCATTTTTTAGTTAAAAGATAATCTTCTGGCTCAAAACGTGACCAATTTTTCTTACATCACTGGCGAGACGCTCATACTCTTCCATGAGACGTTCATTTTCCTGGTTCACCTTCAGCACCTTACAGATGCGGTTTGCAGCTGTCTCGGCCTAAAGTAATAAAAGTTTGCATATTTTAAACAGAATTCATCTTATTCATTTGACCACACAAATTCGCACGCTTCACACGTTTTTAGTAAAAACAAAAAAAAAATCAGAAATGAAAACCAAAATCATTATAAAAATCCGTTAGTTTTTTGAAATACCTTCTGAGCACCGGAGAAACAATGGTAATAGGAGGAAACATAGGTCATTACCGCACGCTCGTCCGGCATGGCAGTGCTTGCCATATCTGTTAATTGTATCATGCAATTGATTATTAAGCAATTCCAGTTAAATTCAGAAAAAAGTCAAAGCTCACTCCATGATTTGCAAATGTATTATTAATGTAGTTCTTTAGGGAAAATCATTTATCATATTTTTGTAAATTTCAATCTTGAGTTAAATATCTATCAACCAATCAAATTTGTTAATCATATCGTTGTAATGCACACACACATAAAGCTTTAAATCATCAAATCGTAACGGCCGCACTCTAAAAAAACGCCTAGCACCACACACCTGCCAAACCATTTCAATTTTTGTTTACCTGTTGGGCACCCTGGAAAGCGTGATAATAGCAGCTAACATATGTCATAATTGCCCTTTCGTCGGGCTTTGGGGTGTTGATTAAATCTGTGTTTGTCAATGGATTCATAATCATTATTCATAATTTATAATCATAATTGCTCTTTCGTCTGGCATTGGTGTGTTGATTAAATCTGTGTGTTTGTCAATGGATTCATATAACGTAAGTATACACATCCATTCTGATTTCTCCCATATAGTACGATTTTCATTTGCATTGACAGAACAAAGCTTTAATTGTTAACAGTCGAAAAGAGAAAGTCATTGCATTACCTTCAGCGTCAAGCATCCGAGGAATATCAAGATATTTCTCGGCGATTTCAAAGGCAGTGTTGAGATTCTCCAGTGGATTGTCCTTTGAAATTAACAAATAGAGTATGTCAATGACATGGATTACATAGAATATAGCTAATATAGGGATTATATGGTGCTTTAAAGTAGAATTGTCCTTTGAAATTAACAAATAGAGTATGTCAATGACATGGATTACATAGAATATAGCTAATATAGGGATTATATGGTGCGTGAAAGTAGAAAGAAATACTACCTTGGAAAGCTTGTGGTAATCAATAAGGTCGGGGCGATGTCGATGAATAAGAGCGCAGAAGGCCAGCCCATCCTTGAAACTGCATAATTAACGTAGTAATTGGTTTGAATTCCATGTTTAGGCCTGAGAAATATATAGAAAATGGAAATGTTATATGAGCATACCTAAGATGGAAGTTTTGAACATTGACGTTTTTGTACGGGGCAGTCTTTCTCTGGCACCACAGAAGCAACCCTTCTTTGGCTGTCATTTCTTCAACGGAAATGTCCTGAATGGCGAAGCGAAGGATAATTGTCCAGATCATACCAAGTGTCATCTTGAGGTTCCCGTCAACAATTTCTGTAGACGTAAAAGAAAGCAACTTAGGTTGAGTACCCTTCGTTTCATGCATGCCGCAGTGAAAGTGAAAGCAAGAGGGACAAAGGTATGGACATAGCCTGTAAGCGGAAGGAAGTAGATAGGAACGACTGACTGACCCTCAGCACCAATGGAAACCAGCTTGACGCCTTTGCTGGCAATGAAATCAAGGGCCTTATTGACATTGGCGATCTTGTGGAATCTCATTTTGCCTCGATCAGGTTTTGGCAGCTATCAAATTAAGAGAACACTGTTACTGTTTTCACTGTTAATCAAATTACTGTCGCATGTGTGAACTTACTGTTTCTCCAGAAATGACCTCCAACAAAAGCATCAGCTTCAGACCATTGCGGAAGTCCTCCTCAATGTTTTCAATGCCGGTGCCGGCTTTTCGAAGATGGGAATTGCACCATGCCGTAAAAGTCTGTTCGCATAAACATAAAGAATACATACATATTACTTATATAAAGGTAATGTAACCATGCTGGATCCAAGTTGCAATGTCATGAGAAAATGATAGTCATTTCGTGATCAGGCTAATTTATCATTACCAATTTTTAAAAAAATGATATTGTCTTGAGTCATTAGTACTTATGGAGTTCTATGTATGGCCTTTCATATAGCATCACAGACGAACATGCATGCAACCCTAGCGCATGCAATTTTGGTACCTCATGTGATGGTAAAAGTTCATTTACAATGACGCATCAAGGCAGATCCTCTTTCACTCACTCAATAAAGTGTATATAGTTCCCCATGGAGTATTTTTCGGAGAGAGTATTACGATAGAATGGAAAATGAGACAGAGCATCTGAAAGACATATTTCATCCGCCAACTCAAAAAGTGTAAGTAGGTGCATATTATATAGGAAATAGTCATATCCATTCCATGAGTGTTTGTATGTAAAGCAATAATATGATGATGATGTAATTGAAGTTCATCAGTATAACATAATTTTTTTTTCTATGCTGCTCTAAAATCCTAAAATGTCTGCCAAACTACATATTATCGTTATACACAGTAGACATGAATTCAATATATCCATTCGGAATGCGAAGAAAAAACAAAAATTAAGGATTTGCAGCTTTGTGGGCAAGGTAGATTAGAGTTGTTACTGAAAATGCCAAAATGCATATGGTAATTTTATCCTTTCCCTTTACCACTTTTTTTATCCTTCGTATTTTTCGTTTCAATTCAATTTGGATTGGAACCACCGCGACTGACATAAACCGTCATCAGAGTGACATGTTGTGTAAACGTTGTGTTTACTCATCTCTCTGTTGGTCTATCTTTCCACGTTCATATTTATTTAACGACATAACAAAGTAATAATTTTAGTTTTTTTTCTAAAGTAGTAAAAAGTACATGCATCTTAATGCACTTAATGCTGAACTACTTTTTTATATAGCAAACATATCTAAACCTAATATATACTAGTAAGTCAGTAGACGATATTATCCCAATAGTCCCACACAGTTTTCCGTAATTGTTTCCGTAAAAACAAACTTGTAGTAGACATACAACCGAACACGATGTTAGTTTTTTTTTCTCCAGCACAGGAATACATTTTTTCGTGATGTAGTGACAATGAAGCTTTTTAAGGTAAATCATGAACTTTCCTCAGTACGGTTTCCAGAACCGACTTTCGCTTAAGCGCAGACGAACAAAATTAATCATTTTACGGTATCTCACCGGCCGATTCTGGTATTGTATTACATTAGATAAAATGATTCCTTTATTAATGAACACATTATTTTCACCCATCATTCACTCCAGAATATGTGAATATTTCATGTGCAATATGTTGGTTGGTTTATTTACCGTTTCTCCATCAAAACACTTAGTATGTTCTCATTTCACTGCACCATCTTTGATGGTGATATCATCATCCGTTTTATAAAAGTATCATAGGCTGTTTTTACTCGTACGACTTCGTCACTATGTCACGTCATGAAAGTGCTCATATGTCTATTATTACCGTTACCAGTCATAGAGGCGTGTGATGTAACGCCAATACTTTCATTACATGCCGTGTCTATTTACTATCTGCCTGCCAGCAGTATAATATGACGGTTAGCAGTTAACATTGTTATAAAGCATATTGGCGGCATCATATCGATGGATGGTTATAATCGTTTGTCTGTGTGCTCATTCACACTTTGCATTATTTGTGTGTTTTTACACTTAAGAATCTCTTTTTAAAATCTATGTAGGCAAGGCAAGGTTTACAAAACTGCAAAAGAGCGTGATCATCATCACATCAAGAAGAGAGACATCACCCACCAGTTTCCTATTAATAGGTATATAATGTGTGTACACTTACTATACCTTAAACTACTCCAACAGTCATTGCTAATAAATACATTCATACATGTCTACATGCGCACACTATCCTTAAAAACCTCCTTACGAATTGCAAAATGAAATATTGGATAAGGAAACCGTAACGGAGTAGTAGTAGTAAATAGTTTACAATGCTACTTTGTCCTAACATGTAGAACATGTTTTGTGTGTTTTTACACTTAAGAATCTCTTTTTAAAATCTATGTAGGCAAGGCAAGGTTTACAAAACTGCAAAAGAGCGTGATCATCATCACATCAAGAAAGAGACATCACCCACCAGTTTCCTATTAATAGGTATATAACGTGTGTACACTTACTATACCTTAAACTACTCCAACAGTCATTGCTAATACATTCATACATGTCTACATGCGCACACTATCCTTAAAAACCTCCTTACGTTTTGCAAAATGAAATATTGGATAAGGAAACCGTAACGGAGTAGTAGTAGTAAATAGTTTACAATGCTACTTTGTCCTAACATGTAGAACATGTATAGAGGGAGAAAAAAGAGAATCATTAAAAATAACCCAGACTCAAAGAAATATATATACACCTTATAATATTAGCTGCCCCTGGTATTTCTGGCATACAAACACCCACGGGAAAAAAGTGCTAACAATTCGCCAAGAAGACCAATTCAAAGCTTTTCCGCTTACACTTTCTAAATTTATCCACCCGTGCAAAAACGCACACAAATTCATACATACTACCTATACGACGATGATGGGGAGAATAAGAAGGCGATCCGATATGTGTGGTGTAACACTCCTCCTGTGATACAAGAGGGTGAGGATTATTAAGAGTAGTGAATGTACACGGACGCGTACTTACTACATTCACATCATTTTACGATTTTCATACAGTTTTAAAAGGTCTTCTGTATTTAACAGTCTTCGTCAAATATATTACGTATTCAATTGGTATTTATAATGCAAAATATACATCGTCTAATGTGCTATATTAACTTATATACCTACATATTTCGATGTAGCATGAAGCGAAACTATCACCAGTTGTTTGTGTACAAAAGCGGATTTAGGTTTTTTGGTTGTTTTGCGATGTGCTCATGAAAACGTACACATTTATTGCAGCCTCCGCCTCCCTTTCTTAAAATACTGATCTCTTGAGGAAAGTAAGGTGACTCATTCTTTTAAAATGCATGGACTACATTTCCCCTCATGTTCTATAGTTCCGTATTTGCTTCACTTTGTCATGAAACAAAACGGATATTGCACAACACTTACGAGTCAACGGAAAACGCCCATTGATATGTTCTCATCTCAAGTATTTTTTTTTGTAGTCTTGAATGAATATGATATATCTCCACATGCAAAAATTTGAGGAATTTAAGTTAATATTAATTTCAGTAAAATGTTTCTTGGTTGAAATATTCCACAGGTTGTAATTGGAATGAGTACGCTGGTATTGATATTACATTTGGAATCTTTCCAAAAAGTTTTCATTTTCCAGTTTTTAAAACCCGATTT
This sequence comes from Coecobrya sp. COE2, assembly GCA_027743765.1. Lineage (NCBI taxonomy): Eukaryota > Metazoa > Arthropoda > Collembola > Entomobryomorpha > Entomobryidae > Coecobrya > Coecobrya sp. COE2. Next base: position 1,453 of record JAHZMV010004781.1, on the reverse strand, counting down.
GTCACATAATCAAAATTAATGGAGTACGAAGGATTTTATTAATGCTTTTCTGAACTACCAAATCAAATTTTGACTTCATGTATTTGAGGCAAATTAAACATGGTGCGATGAATGATACGAATCTTTACAGGTGAGCTATAATAATAAAATGAAAGCGCTAAAGCCAAAGCAATTTGGCTAAAGCTATTTGATGACCTTCCCTGGTATTTGTCAAAAGATTGCAAAACTTCAAGAAAGGTTTGCATGCTACCTCAAATCTCAAGCGATTCTTATCTAAACCCGTTGAATTTTATTCTTTGCGAAAGATTATTAAAGTCAAGTCAAGTCATTAGCATGATAAATTTTTCTTAAGCCTATTCTTACATCCAAATTATTTTTACATTTACAATTCGATATTACTTTTAACCGAGATTAAGCAATTAGGGAAAATGGTACAATAACAGGTTATCCGTTGTAACTTTCCAAGCGAATACATTTTACGTTACAAATATGAATTCAAGATGTGCATGTATAATTCTTCGGTATTTTCTCCTTTCCTTTACTGAAATACTCAATTGAAAATAGATTAGTATTTCTACAAGGAATCTTAGAGAGTAGAGGCGTCTTCAAAATATGTCTTCGTACTATTGTCACCTTCCAACCATTTTTCAATATCGTTCATAAAACCGTGAGTTTTAGGAGTTTAGGATTTGCTTCATCCATAATAATCCAGTCATGAGTCACGATGACTTTTACGGCCATGGCCTACATTGTATGTGACATATTTTAAATAAGCGACTCATTAGTGCAAATATAAGCCACTCGAGTGAACTATGCGGTACGTGTGTCTCCATTGTGAATTTGAATATCATGCTTTTATGCTTGTGAAAGGCGAACTACTCACATGCTATTGTATGCATTATGAAAACAACATTTAGCACGTAGGATGTCAGTTTTTTAGTTGCTATCAGTGGAAAATCATTAACTTTTCACACAAGAGAGAATTATTAGCCGTTTCGTTGTAGGCAGCCAACAACGTAGGCTGAAGAGGAGAATCGGTCGGCGTCTCGTCGGTAGTAAACAGTTGACTATTCTCAGGAGAAGCAAAAACTACACAATTTTAGCATTTGCTTTTACAAACAGGAAAAGCTGATAAAGTTTCTGTAAGGTTTGAGTTCGCTATAAAAGTACATATGCACCTAAATACTTTGTAATGACGAGGTGACGAGATGCCAATGGCAAAGGATGTTATGTAGCTGTGTGATGATGAAAGAGGTGATTACTTACACAAGTATATATATAGCATATTATGCAAATTAGAAGTCCAAACTTGACCTTCAATAATGATATATGAGCCATATGTGAATAGGTTGAACCCGAGTTTTTTCTTCTCTAGATCAACAGAGTAAGATTCCTTTAAAGTGCTCATGGTGGTGATGAGGATAAAAAATTAATAGACATATATGACAGCAGC
>JAHZMV010004780.1:0-24450 GCA_027743765.1 Coecobrya sp. COE2 | reverse complement strand
TGGGAAGTCGATAATTGGGTTTCAAATACGAGGGACGAGGAAGTAATTGAATAATATGTTTTACCTTACTATTACCATACTGCTTTATAGCTCATGGCCTGTTACCACTAATACAAAAGTTCCGTTGAAATTCTATTGTTTTTGCATGAAGATCATTTTTATATTTGTCCATTGCTAAAAAAAGTTAGAACTTACGTCTTTTTTTCTTTTGACATTTCCGGGTACTTGTGGAGGGCCACCCATTCGCCTTGAGCCACCAAATGGAAAAAACGGAGAATCTGGAGCAAATGTTTCCTCAACAGGATATCCTCCGGAATATGAGACCATTCCATTGTTATCTACAGGTGCATACTGATTTTGATAAGGTGTCTTGTCCCCTGTAAAATTAGCCAAAATAAACTTTAAATGTAGCAAACCGATCGGTGATTCAGCATTGTATTCTCAATTATTGTACGTTTTTATGCGAAATTATTGAATGAGCTTTCTGAGCAAATTTCTTTAACCCAAGATGCTTAGCCAACACCATTTAGTTCCTGGCGAGGTTATCATATTAAAGTGACAAATGAGAAACATCCATTCATAATGCCAGGCCTAATTGATTTGCTTAGTATTTTGAAATTTTGAAAGCTTGAAAAGGATATATACATTGCCGTAATAAATTGATGAAGTGATACAAACTAAACAATTATGCGTACAATGGTATATAATTTCTATTTAATATAGTTAGATTTTGCTTAGTTGAAGCCGCTAATTGTTCTCTGGTTTTGATTAAAATTATAATACATATAATGAATCAAAATTGCTGCCACATAAATTGGGGGAAAAATTAAATATCACAACGTTTGGCAACAAATTGAAAAAGTTACTCATTAATATTTGTGGGCTCAGAATATCAATACGCATTACTAATTCCTTTTTAATTATTAATTAATTGTCTTCTCCTAAGTTCATGACTCATCATGAGAAAGGCTTTAAGTTTAATGTATAAAACCGGAATGAAAGCGTTCCATCTTTATATGCCAGCAAATAAATAATACATCAAATTAGACAAATATATTAACAAGAAAATTTAAAAATGTTTAGATACTTGTAATACAAAATCAACACACTATTTACATAGCATGGAAAGTGACATTTAACTTCCTTGAACTTTATAATGGACAGACTTCAAATTTACATTAGATAAAGGTTTACATTTGTCTCATTAAACAACGCTGAATCAAGGAAAAGTTTCTTCTTACGCATATTCTATTCTATCATTCAGTATATGAAAATGTATATAATATGTACATAATATATATCAGTCAAATAAGCTTAATGAGCCCATAGTAGTATTAAATAAATTAACCTTATATTTGATCGTAGACAATTGAATGATACCATCACTTTCTTTTTAAAGTTTGGAACTGGCATAACCTTAACCTTGTTTTAAGGGGCAACATTTGTCAGCATTTAACTGTACTAGGTGGTAATTTGACTACCTTAACATGATGGAATTCCTTCTATATTATTTGTAGAGAATATACCTTGCAATGTAAAACCTTCCACCACCTACACATCCATCTGCTGGAGTGTAAACTGGAACAACCCTTTGGACATCAATGCAATGCTCTGAGCTGCACGTGCTGTACCTGAGGAGCCAGGGTTTGCAAAAAGTAACTCTACTTGTATCAGTCTAATTATGAATGGGAAATTCTAATTTAGTAGAGCAGGTCGTTATTTCGGTAACAGAATATGCAAAATGGGTGTACTAAATTATTATACACAAAGACATACAAACGATGATCTTAATGACAATAACTTATTCATGATATTTATGGAAATGATTTTCTCCAATTATAGTTTATAATGTTTTATGTTTGGAGAAGCACTTCATATATTATATTTATTGACAATTGTGAGACTGACATCAGCCATATCAACTTACCTGGTTGTTTGTTCGCAATTTTGTTGAAGCAGTTTTGAAACACCTCGTAAAGGTGCATCGGCTCATCATCACTAGCAGCCATTTTAAAATCTATAATTATATACAGTCACTCCAATCACAACACAATGAATATATACTAATTGCTCTCCGTCTAATCAGAAATTTTTTAATCGTTACTCGTGTACACAAATTTTAAAATAGTTAAGCAGCGCATCATCAAATGTTTAAAGCAATATATGCTTGCGTTTAGTCATTGGGTTCACAACAGTATCGACAAAAATTGGCTTATTTAACACACTTCACTTCACTTTCTTTAAACATTTCTTGATGATCCAAATCCATTGTTTTTCAGCCGAGTACATAATATTCTTTTTCATTAAAGTTCTTTGTACAATTTAGGTTTAAAAGTTGCCTGGAAGTGATACTGGACGGGCACGAATTCTAAATGTATTATAAAATTAAAATATTCCATCCGGAACGTTGTGCTTATCTTTCAGTTCTTTAATCGATTTGTGTTATCTTTTACACTTTCATTGAAATACGGCATTCATATACAAATAACATATTCTAAACTACAAGAGAAGAAACAAAAGCAGGAATATTTGCATTTATTTCTTTACATTTGATCTTCTCGAGTTTAACTGCATTTAACTTGTAGCAGTAACTTTAAATTATTTCAGGAAGCTCACTTTATGTATACTTTTATATTAAAATGCAGCCCATGTGTTTGGCACAGTTTCACAGTTTAAGGTTAAATAAACGCCGTGTTATTGGTGATTTCATACCTTTCTTCTTCATTTGTCATAGTCATGCACTTATCATCCTTTATCTTTCTGTTTATTCTACACAGTAGTTTTGGGCAATCATGTATATTTATTTACACTAGATACGGCTTAAAATCATCCTTAGTTAGCTCTATCAACTTGATTTTTACTCAGTCACTCATTATGACTTTTTCCATGATAATCCCATATTTGCCCAGTTAAGCTTTCTATGTCACGTATACATACGATATTTATCATGTAAAATAAAAAGTAAAATTCCTCAAGTACGAGCAATTTTTCACAACACTTCTCAACCGATTTTTCCAGTTTCCTGGAAAAATGCAAATTACTTCCGAAACTTTCTTTTAAACGATGACACAATTTCCCTTTTTGTCACGGCACACTACATTGGCACTTGACCACGTTTCATTTGTAAAATGTGTTGTGCGTGTGCTGTGCGTTTTTGTGCCAAGTACCTTTTTAGTTAATAATAAATCGCCCGGAAAACTGTGTCGTATGAATATGTTCAGTTAAACTAGTATCAATCATGCTCAGTACAGGGTTCCAGTCCATGTTTTCAAGGTGCCTAAAAGTGTGAGTAGCAGTACCCTTCATAGTTTCCAATGTGCATATTATGAGTTATCTGCTGTTTTTTTTTCTCTTATGATGATGATCCCATCGCATTTTAAGTCAGTCAATAGTCAGCAAGTTACACTTATATAGCAGCAGCCTGTGTGTATTTTATTATTAACAATGCACAACACAATAACAACAGACAGACACTCTCTCTCTCTAAGAAAAAAAGAAGAGAGGATAAGGTTTTCTTTCAAAAAGTCCTCAACAACTCAACTCACTTCATTTCAAACATTGAACATTACTTCCCATTTTTCCATTTCTTTTTCTGCAACGGAGAGAGAGAGGCATATCTCTAGTCATACTTATTACGCTCACACCATCAGCACGGCACACGGTACTCACACAATCCGTCAGTAGTACTTGTACTCTCTCTCTCACATAACATAACAGACAGGAGAGGAAAGAAGAGAGGAAACAACCAGGCTGAAAATAAGCAAGTATATTATGAGAATATGAGATGAGAATGAGAAAGAGAGCATCGAGAGAACCAGAGCCAGAGAGCACATACAACCCAGCTTTTACTTTACTTGATGCTTTTTAAACTTACTTTTATTCTCTTTTTCTTGCTTCCTGCCTGACTTACTACTACACACTGGTAAGCTGAAAGCTTTTAGCTCCTTTTCAAGCCTTTTCTTTTAATACATTTCCCCACTTGTCCAAAAAATACATATATAAGTATAGAGGGCTACCATCACCACACTTTGCCTGCCACAAAGCCTTTTAGCTTGGCATCATTGCTTTTTGGGTATCCGTGCTATCCTCCAAAAAAGTTATATCTTTTTGACTCACACAGAAACCAAACTGGCCCTACAACACACATACAACATCATCCCATCACACTCTGTTGAGAAGATGATGATGATGATGCTCTTCAAAAAATACGTGCATTGTCTAGCGATATTTTTTGTGTATGCTGCTCTGGCCCTGTGTGCTTTTATGCTCACGTTATGTATTTAACAATATTTAACCGTATCCATCTCATTCTCATTGCCTTATTGCTACAAGATCCATTTTAATATTATCTTGTATGTAGAAGTCCTCACTGACTGATTCTCTTGTGTGTGGGGATGATGATTCCTTTCACACACAAAAAACCATGTAACCAACAAGAGAGAGAGAACAGAGATGAAAATGAAAATAATATGAAGAGCATCATCGCTTCATTCTCAAATGTACTGGGATCACTTTACAATATAATCGGGCATGTTGTGTAGTCGTATGTGTAAAATAATAATAATAATGTAATGCACGCATTACTACATGTGTGTAGGTAGTACATACCTGTATGAATAAAAATGATAACGATATTAATATGAAGTGATCGAGATTAGATGAACATGGGAGAATAATGATGATCTTCATTTAAATGATAATATTATTATTAATAAGATGCGTTTTCATTTAGATATGCCAAATGATACGTTTCATTACATTTCATAGATGGATTGATTTTTTTAAATCGTTGATGGATTTTCCAGCATTTAATGCAAATCAATGCTAATTAACGTATATATAAAATAAGATTTTATGGAGTAATGAAATGTTAATTGAAGATTATTTATATTTTATGTATTAATGCTTATTAATTGAAAAAGATTTGCACCTTCATACATGAATACATGGAGTCTGACAAAACAGAAAGTTTACGTCATTCTTGGCCGTTGATGTATATCTTTGAAATTTCCAACCTTCAGCCATATCAGCAAAAATTTATGTTTGAATCGTGAACATTGTTGTTTGTAGATCAAGATCATGTATGTAAAAATCATAAGATACACTTACTTTAGAATACCTAACGTAAATTTACTGGTTTTTGTGTAGCAAATAATGAAAATGTTTAAGACTACTTGTTCCTACTGGACGTTAGGAAAACATGACCCCCTTGCGCTCAAAATAAAATGTCAAAAGAATGTCTGTAAATAATATGCCGTCATAAGACGATGGGTGTCTTCATCTCAGGTAGACGTGATTATGGAATTATGGACAATGATTCATGTATTCATAGATTAGGTATTTTCTGAGTACATAATGAACTGTTCAAAACGAATAAACTGATATATACCTTTTTTCTTGTTGATTGAAATTATAGAGTTTTTAAGAACCGAATAGTTTATTTTGAACTATTTTATCGATTAATAAAACGGTTTTTCTTCGTCCTTGCTTGGTAGATCACAAAATCTTATATGCTTCTGTGTTAAAAACAAATAGGTACATAGATTTGTGTACGTTTTCTACTCGTGAGGACGTGAACTGAAATAAAGAGCTATAATATAAACAAGCAAAGATTCAGTTTTAGCACTAATTTCCAAAATTAAACACTTTTGTATGATAGATCATCTCTTCGCTTTTTCATGTCTCTAATTCCAACACAAGCAATTTATTTCCTGTTATGGCAAAAAATGCAACAAACTTTTTCAATAACATGTCTAACTCATCATTATGGAGAGTCTATGCAATTTGCATCAATGATTTTCATAATTCCGTACACTCTCTCCACGCTTGAATACATCTCAGTTATCTATATTTTATTTTTCTAATAAAAAGTAGGCATGCATTTCGTACCTGTAATGCTTCACTAAAAGAGCGTGTCTATCACCTTCTCCATCTTATATTGAAATGTGGATTAACTCATTGGTTCAAGTAGACAAATAAGAAAAACATTTCAGTTTTCCATGCTCTCTTACAAATGGCGGAACTATTAATTCATGCGTTCTTTTCATTGTGGATAATCTCAAATTACCTTACCTTAATGATTTTCTCTGATCATTTCTTTACATTTGATTTCAATTTAGTTCGTGTGAAGGCTAGTAAAATTTATGATTTCGATGTATATATTATTATTATTTAATTTATCTTTAATATTTTATAGATGAAGTTATTTACATAAGTAGCATCTTATTGGGAAGCTTAAAAATGAACTGCTTCATTAGTAAATCTGTAAGAACACTGTCCGGTTTTGTTAAGATTCGCAAATACCCCCACATAAATATGCTTAGCAATACTTGGCATTAGCATGGCTTGGATTTTGCGAATATTTGGTGTGTATTTTCCTTACGATTCTTGCCTAATTAGGAATAATTGATAAATTGATGTTATGATTTTATGGCTCCGGTAATATCTTCTAATCTTATGCATCATAATAAATAAATAAATATAGGTTTATTAATATTTATCTAAACGGTAAATATGAAAAACTGCTGAAAGTAGTGTGCTAGAGTTGTAGTTTGTAGATTGTCAAGATTATTTCATAATTTTAGGTTGAGGTTTACGGCCACGTTCGGTTGACAGCAAGCTTCAGATTTTCAGCTCATTGGGGTAATTCATTCATCCCAAAGAAGTTCCAAGCATTTTTCATTCATCTTTGCTTTCTTGTGGAAGCAAAGTTGTCGTATTCCAGCTGTATCTGTATCTCTACTGGAGATTCTCTAGTATGTATCTGCATGAAATTCTTTTGTGGAATATGAGACAAGACGAAAGGCTTTCACTTTCTCACTGTGACTTATTGATAACAAGTTATTTTAATAACGACAAGAAGCTTTCAATATACCATGTTGTTTGGTGAGTTTGGTAAGGTCCTGTCCTTTGATACATGTAATAAAATTCTCATTAGAACCCAATAATTGTTTTTAAAAGTTCCAGAAATGTTTACTTTAGTGGTCAATATTTTATGTACTGCAATTAATGAAAATCGTGGAAACATGTAAATTATGTATTATTCATCCACTCACCTTATTTTGTCACAAAACAATTATGCTAGATGTAACGAGTACAATTTGTACTAAATCATTCAAGCCTCTGTAATATTGGGTAGAATAGAATCATAAATATCTTTGCTATCATTGTCTTTTAAAATGTATGACATGTTCAAAGTGGAATGATATTTGGAAGCAAATCCCATAAAGCGTCCGTCCCACTCTCATGTTTAGCCCATTTTATTCCCAAAATGGTTAAAAAGTGTCCTGCCGACATATTTAAAAATCGCAATGGAATGTCTGTAGTCAGTAGAAACAACTACCCTCACATAACAAGATCAGACCTATTTTTACACAAATTGAATTACCTATTTTAAATTAGAATTTCCTACTGCCAATAGGTTTATACGAAAACACCCTGATCCAAATCGGGAAATGTGAAATCGAAGGGAAGTAGCTACGATAAAGTGTGTTTTCCCATTTGAATGATTCTTTTTTTCATGGAATAGAGACCACGGAAGGAAGGACGCATCAACTTGCTTGCACCAAATGATCCTACTATTTTCCGCGGATATAATGCGTGAACTTCTATGACAAAATAGACGTAATAGTAGTATCCATGCCACCTAAATAATAATATTATGTAAGATAGCGATCGGAGCTCACCATTAAAATAAAGTTCGGTTTGTGCGTACGAATAATGTAAAGCTTTTCTCTTTTCTAAATGATAATTAAATTACTTGATTAAAACTCATCCATATTGTGTGATAAAATTCCATAATTTGTTTCCAAAAATGTTGCTTTGACAATACAACGCGCTCGAACTTTCCATGGAAATATGGAAGCACAGCGTGGTTACTAAATTGTCACTTTTTAACATGTTCGGTGTCCGTTCCCTGCGTGAAATTTGAATTTCTGCAAATGATGCATAAACCATGATGCTGATTAAATTTATGATTGCCAAACTGAATTTCAATAAAAAATCTTCAGTATTATTACTTTTTTATTCTGCTATTCTCTATGAACAACTCATGTTTTCAAATGCTCCACAAATAATTGATTGGTATGCGTTTTCAAATTCCTGCCTCAAGTTTAAAATGCAATGCAATCATTGGCAGAACCACATTATTTTTTTGGCTTGACATGGGTCGGCAAGATTTACTTGAGATTTTAATGCAAATGCCCATTACATTTACATTCATTTTTAAAACAAAAGGAATAGTTTTTATTATATTAGGTCTATCTATCTTGTATACTTTATTTACCGCATTTAATGGTACATAATAGGCATATACATACATTGGTAGTGCTCTTACGAATATTTAATCTTATTTTAAGGATTTACTTCTGTCATTTGAGTCATTTCTATAATCTACGATATTGTGTAGGAAGTGAATCCAAAATAGAGGACGGTGAAGGAGAAAAGAAATAGTAATTTTTAAACGCAAAACGCAATGGCATAACATTAATGACGTAACAATCAAGACTAAACTGGAATACGAATGCGAATGGAATAATGCTTTCCCTATTACTTTTTTAATACAAATGTTTGTAGAAAGAATTATCGGATAATATGGAAGATTTTTGTCAAGTACCACTATCCGGATAGGCTAGAAATGAACTCCAGAAACTACACCTTCAAATTAAGACTTCCCTAATAATCTCCGTAAAATAGTATTTAACATTGTAGCTTCTGTGCAAGCAGCCCAATTAAAGAAAAGTTAAGAAGTAAAAGTAATTCTAAAAAGTAAATATATAACATTATGCATAATGGTTAATTATGGTAGGATTTAAGTATTTATAATGTTATGAAAGTTATGAATCTGTAATAAAGAAATGTCGGACACTCAAAACTCTAATCGTTGTTTCACAACTTGGGAAATTACTCCTCTACAAATTTATCGACGTCTGTCCCTACGACGAGAGACGCTTCGTGATCTAGACCTTGATCGACGGCTTCTTCTGCTGTTATACCTGCTTGTATATTCCCTCGACCTGGACCTACGACGAGTACGGCTCCGGCTTCGAGAACGAGATCTTCCTCTGCGCCTTGGCGAATCTCGCTTCCGTGATCGTCCACCACTTCTACTGCGACTTCTGCTACGACTACGGCTCCTTTTACGATCACTGCGATGAGAGTCCTTCCGACTTCGAGCATCTTCACGCGCGACAGGTTGACTGGCAACGTCTTTTTCGCCCTCGGCTGCCAAGATACTGCTAATCTTGGAGTTCAGCGCTCGGGACTTTTCTTCATCTGAAGAACTATCCTCCCAATCTTTCATACGTTTACGAAGTAATTCCCTTCGAAGTCTCATTTCCTCTTCTTCATCCTCTTTAGATGGCATATCGTCTTTAGTAATGGTATTTTCTTGAAGGTCGTGGTCAGATTCATTTCCACCGTTATCTTCAGTATCGACGGCGGAATAATTGGCAAATGGCTCAAACCCCTGAATGTTACTAGTATCTCCTCCTTGTTTACCCACATCAGATTTTGCTTTGTCATCTAATTTCCGATTCCTGTACAAATGCTGATAATAAACCACTCCCTCATTTGTTGCAGCCGCCATCTGAATTTGAGCCGTTAGCTCTTCAACAGCTTTATCGGCTTCTGAAACATCAGGAGCTAAAACAATATCTTTAGTTTTATCCTCTTCATTATCATTACTTTCATCAACAGACGGGCTTGGTTGCTTTTCCTGCTCCTCGTGTCTCTTCTGGCGTTCTTCCTGTCGTCTACGAATTTCATCTTCCCGTTGACGGCGCTGCTTTTCTTTTTCCTAATTATAGCAATAAAAATGAAGACATTATACTTACATTGCTCAAATAACAGTCGCTTCATTGGTAAGAAAAATGAAAGTATTTTGTTACATACCTCAAACTCCTTCATGGAGATCACTCTTCGAGCCTCAGCACGCCAATGTGGTGGAGTTTTGCTCCTACTTCTTGACCTACTTCTCGATACTGGTCTGTAGCACTGAATAGTAACAGTTAAGAAATAATTAAGTCAACTTAAAAATACAACGGTGTTTTGATATTTGATTTCAGTTGTCTCGTTGTTCACTTACGATCCTCCCTCTGCCTTTCACTTTCTTTCCGTCGTTATTTCGTTCCATTCGTCCATAACGGGGAGGGTCCTTGTCGCTCCTATTCCCTGATCGTTGTCCCCTTTCCCTATCACGACGACCTCTATCACGACCTCTGCTACGGCTTCGAGAGCGGTTTCGACTACGACTTCTACTCCGATCTTTTTTTGACTGTTTTTTATTCTCATCCTTACCAACTTCGCCCTTATCTTTAGGTGCTGCCCTCATCAAAAATTTATTTTCAGGTATGGAAGGGACCTCACCGTCTTTAATGGTGCAAAACACCTTAGGCGATCTATACACGAAGTAAATTATATTATATTTAAAATTGTCAAATACATTTTTGATCAATTTAACTAAGTAATTATACGAAATTTCATTTTTTCGTACTTTTCACCCTCGGAATCTGAGTCACTACTTTCATCCTTGCGTTTCTTGTCGCTTTCACTTTCACTGTCCGTTAGTTCCCCTGATGACTTTTCAGATTCGCTGATATGCCTTTTCTTTTCCTTTTTCGGTTTCTTTCCTGCAAAGCAAAATTTATAAACTGCTTGTTGAACCTGCATTTTAACCACACCAACATTTTTCTTTGGAATGAATTACCTTTCTTTTTCTTTTTAATCAACACAAGTTCTCCACAGTCGGATATTCGAACATCCTGTAATGGCCTTGACTTGCGATCCACAGGCAATCCTTCAATTTGTTTCACAATTGCTTGACCATACACTACTTTCCCAAACACAACATGGATACTATAAAGAACAAACCCATCATTTAAAAAACCCATATATATGTACTACTAATAATTGTCAGTTAAAATTAATTTAAAATTAAATTGTAATCAAGATCCACTTACCCATCAAGATGTGGAGCAGCTTGGGTGAGTCTAGTTTAGAAGAAGAGACAAAAACATGGGATTTATTATCTCATATCGAGATCATCAAAGTTAGGGTAATCAACCACTGACTTCAATAAACGAATTCTAAGCAAGATAAAAAATAGTGTATCCTAATAAATAAGAAATTTAGCATTTCAATACCACATATAGTCAGTTCACAATGCAACCTCCAATCGATTTATCTATACAGTTTCTTCCACACAATGGAGATATATAGACTGAATAGCTCAAAGATTTGTTTAAATATTATACAGAAAGGAGCTCATTTATGCTTTTTTACAATAGAAGCAGCACGTTTACTATCAGTTTTCACCGACAATGCTTCAGATGACAAGTGTAATTAAACTTGTCTTTATGGTGGAAAAAGGTAAATTGTTTACTCAATTTTGTCGACGCCACATTGCCTTACAAATAATTTACATTAATTATGCATATCATGATAAGCAACAACGGAACTTAAATTGACAAAAAAGTAAATTAATATGGGGTAAAATCATACATAAAGTCCTTAATCACTCGATGGAAAACGGAACCCTTGTAGTGAAGATGTTTCTCGGTAGTTTTCCCTATGCCACATTCCCCAGTGCAAAGAGCCCGAAAATTGTTGGCACTTTTGGGAGCCACATTACTAAACAGTTCGAAAACTATCCTTCCAGCACTAACGCCCCCAATTTCCACGTCAAAGTAACATCGCGGAAGAATTTCTTCACCTTTTGCTGGACCCTGTGCACCTTCCTCAGCCTTCTCCATCGTTTCACCCACCGTCATCTAACAATTTTATGGTTTAAAATCACACTAACAATTAGCTAATCATTCTTCTCATGGGACAAATATCCAGTTATTCCAACAATAAGCAACAGAATAAAATCCACATCACCTAAATGCATTCAAATGTAAATATGTATTTATTATCATTTATTTAAATTACCTTCCGTTCTTCCTCAGAAGACCTTATCCTGTTAAATTAGAGCTCAGTAAACAACAATTAAATCAAACACGCCTCTTAATATCTTGTCGGTTCCACACTCGCTTTAACTTCCATTCAGACTAAAACCACCATCCCCTTCCAAGTTGCCAGCCGTAATCTTACAAAAAGAGTCCCTTTAACTGTTCCTAACAAGTTGTTAAATAGTTTAAATGGACAATTAACTATTTATTTAGGAAAACGGGATGCCGCAATTGCCATCAACCCAGACAGAGTGAAGCAATGTATGCTTTATTTTGGTAACAACAGATGCTTGCGAGAAGATGCTTGCTAAACGCGGACTACCACCACCGGCCATACCGTCGTACTACTCGCTACACACTACTAATTTTAGTTGTTTCACAATACCCCACAGGATGCACATGACGCCGTTAAAACAGAAGCCAAGAGCCAACCGTCGGGTGTTCGAAACCCCATGGGGGAACCCCTGTGAGTGTGAGCCATTTCCAAGATATATGAAAAGTACAAACTGCTTATGTAATGGTTGGTCATTTGGTCAATTACCTTATCAGAAGGACCTCCAAATTATGTGGCTCAGGGACAGGGTGGTCGTGGATTGGAATGTAACGAGATGAAGATGTAGGATTTTGTTATGCTTTCACTTTGTCAACTAATTGATGATGATAATCTGAAAGAATACTTTTTTTAACCGATGAGGTAATTGGAGTGTGGTAATACATAAAGTGGTTACTGACTTCCAATATTATTATTAGGGTCCCTAATTTAGGGATTGGTTGATGATATGGGATTTTTTAGATAAACATTTCAGAGGAGTATTATCCGTTATTTTCTTCTTTTAAATGATATTACTGTAGTATGCTACATTACATAATTATTCGGTGGAACAGCGTGTTTTTACATGCAAAAAATCACATTTAAGACAACGTTGTTAAAATTCGTAAAAGTTCATAATAAAAAATGCAGTTTATTGCTTGCATAATTACTCCCAGTTCGTCATTGACACAACTATTTATTATATACATCGTAAACGTCGGAAATGTTAACTACTATAGGATTAAGGTTGATAATACGGGTTTAATGAAACACAATGGTGACTTATGACCTAACAATAATAGTCAATGCTTTAGAAAGGTTAATATATTTAGAGTACTGAATCAGTTCTGTAACTACAGGCCTGCCCTGACGCACAAGTGTAATTGCTAATCAACGGTTAGCCAAAATGGAAAATGGCTAAGATAAAACTTTATATCAAGGCTCTAATTTATAAATATTGTAAAAATTTGTTTACATGATTGTATGTACGGACGTACTTTACATAATATTTAACGACATTGAATAATCTAATAAAATAACGCTTCTTTCGATTTAAACTCTTAGGATTAAAATTATTCAACTTCCATCTCCAATAAAGGTGGTTCGTCATCGGACTGCCAAGAACCGTCGTACTCTGACCTTTCTGGAGTCAATATGGGAATCTTAGGTGATCCTGGTTGCTCAATCAGGTTTTCTGGACTTTGTGAGGTGTCTTCTTTGTTTTCATGCTCATTTTCATTATTTGCAACACTGAAGGGGCATGACGCGGTGTCCTCAGTTCCACATATACCTCCCTCCATTGAGCTTTCCTCAATATTAGAACACCCTGCAGTAGATACTGTCATTTCCGCACAATCACTTTCTCCACTATGCAACGAATCCTCATTTATCATAACATGTTTTGAATTTTCCTTATTTTGTGTGCCTTCACCGACACAGTCAGTTGCGCTGGAAGTATCCAGTGGGCTTTCTGGGTCAGCAATCATCATTTCTTGAACGTTGTCATCTATTGGTGTCACATACGGCAAATCCTGCTCTAGTTGCAAAACATTGGCATCAATTGTGACTGTTGGGGGGAACGTGGATAGAACCACTTCGTCTTCATTCTCATTGCTACTGATAGTTTGCTGAGTGCCATTTTCCACAGACATTTCTACTCCGTTTGTAACGTCGGGAACAGGCTGAATATCAACATCAACATACATCTCCAGTAATGCATTCAAGGTCACAACTTGATCCTCATCTTGCATAAGCTCATCATCTGCTACGGTCACCGTTTTACCGTCTTCATTGCTTGCCTCACTGTTGTTATCAGTGAAGTTTTCACTCAGGGTTTCTTGCGAGTTGGCACTCTCGATGATGTTGGGACATTCAATGACTGGCATTGGGGCATCTGTTTCCATCATTTGTACATTCTCGGTACATTTGATACCGGTGTTATCTTCAACATTGATAACAGTGCTACTTTCACTTTCCGTGTTCATCATCATGTTTTTTCTTGAATCATTGCTGTCGGAATTCATGACCACCGAGTCAAAAGTATTCTCATCATCAACACTTGCAACCGTTTCTGATTGCCCTATTGTATCCGGGAAATGCCTTTGATTGGTTTCAACGATTCCTTTCACAATTGTTTGGCTATTTTCTCCAAGGTAGGCAGACTCTATGATGTCATTCGTTCTGTCTTGACCGACTGTATTTGCATGTGTCAGGTTACCTTCCCTGGTTTCATTCGAAGAAGCCTGATTGAGTTCAGGTGAAAGTTTCTCGTTATTACAACAGACTTGAATGCTAGCGTCCAGTATTCTGACACTAGTTTCTTGGTTAAATAACGACCCATCTACTTCAAGATCTTTCACCAGAACATTTTCTTGGTTATTATCCTCCAACAACATCGTCGCCTGATCACCAGTGTTGGCAGAAGGATGATAGTGAGTTGCTTCTGTGGCAGTTTCATGTCCGATAACTGTTTCTGATAACTTGAGACAGTCAGTTTGCTCCAGTTCCAGCCTTTCTATTCTTTCATCATTTTCATTTTCGTATTGATGCTCCAAGTTGTCAGGAAGAATATACATGTCGACATTTGTGTTTGGGAGTCCGTCATTATCTTGCATTTCTTTTGACAAGTCTGTTACAGCAGCCATATTAGAATTCCGTTCTTCATTCGTTGGCGATGACGAAAGGTTCTTGGTTACTTGAAAACTTTCATTCCACTCAGCCAACGCTGGAAACTTTTCTGAGATTGTACAGTTCTGATCCGTTGATAACGATGGAATTGGGTTATTCGTGGATTGGTCTGCTACAAAAAGTAAGCATCAATATGAAAACAAAGTTTTGATCGCTAACATGCGGTTGTCCTGAAAGTCACTTCTTTTCCATCATCATCTTACTTTTCAATCGTGTTGATCGGCAACTTGACTTTGATGTATTTCTGCTATTAGTCTTTCCTGATTCTAATTGAGCACCGCAAGACACTAGTGGTACATGATTCTTACTAACAACGCCTGTCTCTGATCTTCGGTGTATAGGCAAATTTCCCACGTCTTGAATTATTATGATATCGGAGGAATCCGAATCGTAATTTTCAACTAAATTTTCCTTCGCGATTCCAGCATCTAAATTTCGCTCCGAGTACCCAGTAACGTTTTTGCGATTTGTCGATGAGTCTGCCGGTATCATTAAATTTGATTGTTGTGTTACAGACGCTCTTTTACGGTCTTCCCGATAGATTTGTTTACTAACGTTTGCGCCATAATCTGTAGAAAAATATATATTATTAATTAGTAAAAATGAACTTTTCCTCATTTAAAAATAAGTGTTTGTTACACAGAAAATACTAGTATAGACCTCGTGAGAACATCATCAAGCATGCATGAATTCCAAAAAGAATCAAAGTCAATTACATCACATTTTATATTCCTTCACCACTCACCACCGTCATCCTCACCGCTTGAACAATCCAGAAGAATTACAGCTGGAATTTCATTTTCGATGACTCTATTAGGATGACGATGACTATTTAAAACTTCATCTTCACCAAGCGCCAAAGGATCCTTTTCATCTTCAGAGAAGCAAACCTCGCCATTGTCAGGAGACGCTTGCATATTATTATCCATGGTGTAATCGTGTATATTATTGCATACAGCAGAAACGGAGTCAAGATCATGTGTTTGATCATCATCTTCAACTTCTGTGGAGCTGCCGGATAAAGGGATTGAATTCGACAGTTTGTGACTTCTGTGGCCTAAATTACCAACACTATTGAAGGCTTTGGATGATGATATCCCCTTTACTAAATTAGAGAGGCCATTTCCTGGCGAATTGATTCGACCATTCTTTTGTCGTTTATTGGACATTTTAAGCAAAGAGTCATTTCTAAAACTG
Source organism: Coecobrya sp. COE2 (assembly GCA_027743765.1). NCBI lineage: Eukaryota > Metazoa > Arthropoda > Collembola > Entomobryomorpha > Entomobryidae > Coecobrya > Coecobrya sp. COE2. The sequence goes on along the minus strand of JAHZMV010004780.1, from coordinate 8,307 downwards.
TCAACTTCCAAAGGAGTAGCGCGTTTTCTTTTCCCAAATGGCTTTCCCCTTTTTGCAGTCTGCTTCTGCACTTGAGGTAGGGTATGCATAAATCCGTTTTCATTTGACTTTGAACTATTATCAAAAAATTGTTTCGTTTGCAGAGAATTGTTCTGTGAAGTTGAATTTGGGTTGTTAAGTATTTCTTCAAGTATTTCTATGTCTGAATCCAGATCACTGGAAGGGGACGGATTGGAATCCGTCATTGACTCATCGTCAGGATCAAGAGTACTTTTGGAGACGAAAGATCGGATCATTTGTAAAGGTCTGTTCTTTTTGTTCTTTAATCGTGTGGATCTCTTTACTTTAATACCAATTAGACTTCGTGATTTTTCTGGTAACATTTCATCCGGAAGTTTTTCAATCTCAACAAAGCAAAGGAGCAATTTCCTTAACGGTCCGCCGTGTTGCTCAACATGTTTTACAACACTGTGGGCTATTTTTATTCGATCCTCCTCGTCCTCATATGGACGTTTGGATTTTTTCTTCAACGTAGTGTTTATCAACTCCTCTAATTCGTGGACTGGAGTAATAGGACGTGAAGACGCTCCTTCACTATCAGGTGTACCATGAGGTAATAGGGATGACGTTACATGACGAAGTTTAGAGGAAGTACTGGGGTCAGGACATTCATTTTTACTGCTGACTGGGATGGAATTGTGTTGATTGGTGGTGTCGCTTAAAAACTCTTCTTCACACATTTTGTCGGAATTATCATTTATACGGTTATCCAAGTCTAAAAATGTATTCCCAGGCTGATTCTCAACAAGCGACTGTGACTCAACGTCTTTCGATTCAGAAAAATCAAATTGATTCATGTTATCATATAAATCTTCAGGTAGAATATGAGTATCAGGTACTATCATACTGTCGCCATCCTTTGCCGATGTTTCTTCCGAAGTTTGAATGTTTTCATGGTCCTTGAAAGAAGTGACGGAATCGTTCTCTATTTTGTCTAAAACGGGTTCAAGAAGGTTGTCTTCTGAATTTAATTGTTGGTTCTGAATTGTTGACTCTAAGATAATATCTGATTCAGAAAGGTTGTCGGACTCTTCATCACAATGTCTCGATTGCTGATCGTCACATACTTGTAATTTATTCCCGCAATCACTATCCCAAATGCCGAAGTTGTTATCCATAACTTTGGCACTATCACGTTCATTGTTACATGTTTCCTGTGGTTCATCTTGCAAAATGTTGCTGTGTTGTTTTGCCAAAAGTTGTGGATCATCATGACTTTCTGAAGGGATACTCAAACTGCTCGTTTCTTTTTCTGACAGGTGAAGCATGTCTCCATCAATTTTGGGATCACAGCTATCAAGACCCTGAATTTTCAAAGGAACTCGTTCATCGTTTTCTTTGCTTTGTGCTTCAGCGGCCAAGTCCAGGGAACACTCCTTGTCAATATCTTCGCCACAATCGCCAGTTTCCTGGTTACTGGTACTTTCTTCGCTCGATTTACTAAAAGAAGCCAACGTTGAATTTTGATTTTCCGACATCAGTCCAATTTTTTCTTGGTTAAATATCTCGCCTACCTCGTTGTTGTCAACTTCATTATTGACGGTCACAGAAAATTTGTCGGTTGTACTTTGGTTTGTTTCGACCCCTTCTGATCTGCTGTTGCTGATATCCTCTTTTGATTGATGAATGGCAGTAGAAGCTACTGCATTTTTAGATGTGGATGCTGCGTTTTCTTCAAATATTTTATCTTCATCATGAGCATTAACATCCAAGGAACTACTGCCTGTATTGTCGTGACATTCAGTTCCTTCTAACTGGTTCTTACACTCAGGTTTGTTTTTTTCTTCATCTGGCGAATTATTGCAAGATGGCGGTGGTACAGGGGTTGACTTTCGTTGCTGATTCGACACATCTTTGGCACATTTTGGGTCACCTGTATCAAAAAATAAAAAACGTCAGAGTCAGTATAAGAACAACATAAATAGAATGTGACGAAAATAATAGGAGATAATGCTCAATCTAGGTAGAAAGGTAGGGTCATGTCATTAATTCATTACTCCATTACAAATGTTTGCTTCATTACTCCCTGATAGAATAATAACAAATTGGATCCTTACCACCTTGTCCTGGTTTTTTGCCAGTTATTATTGCTCGTAATGCTTGTAATTGGTCAATTTGTTCAAGTTTGATTATTCCTGCTGTCTTTGTAGCATGCACAATGCTGTTATTTTCCCCTGCTAAACCATACGCACCCATCTGCTTGCTATCTTCTGCTGGCTTTGATAATCCCATATTTTCGTTTGACTGCAAGTTACAGTTGGAAACGCTAACGTTATCTATATGCGGGGACTCAGTGTCATCGTGATGTTTCGTCGTTTGGACTTGAACTAGTTCGTTAAGCTGTTTATTCTTTTCTATCGGGTTGTGCATAGCCTCCTTGTCATTTACGTTTGTGGTAGGTTGGATATCCATGTTTGCTTCATCAAGATCATGCATGCCTTTATCGAGAGGAGAAAGTTGTATAGTGATGCTATTTAAACCTTCATTTGTCATCTCAGGTACACAATTAGATTTTTCGTCCAGATCATTCCGCGGTCCCTCCTTTCCAGATAGACGAGTGGTACTAATGGTGTTCCTAACTTCTACAACGGTAACAGTGTCACATTGGACAGGTATCGCCATAGGTTGGATTGATGATGAACTGTTTGACTCATTCAACAAATTTTCGTCCGACTTTTGGTGTACAATTTGGACCAATTTTTCTTGATTTATCTGAACACTGTCAATACACACTGGCTGAGATGACGGTTCGTTTACATTGAAATCCATGCACATTTCTTTTTCCTTGGAACCCAGGCCATGAGATATATTTTGATCAGAATATGTTACAAAAATTTCTGAGTCTGTCGATTTTCTGGATTCAGACATCTGCGGCTTCATCTCGATGTCCATTCTTTCATTATCTTCGGAATGGAGCATGTGTGAGCTAACATTATTCTGGATCAGACTTAAATTATGGCTGGAATCCAAAATGGAGAGATTCTTAGCGCATGACGCTGGCGTATCAAAAGGGAGGGATTGTTTAGGGGTGAATCCTGATAGGCAAGGAACCGAATCGACAGCGGTTGACGTTGAAGCTGAATTAGGATGGTTCAGTGGATCTGGGACATCATTTGTCGTCACTGTTTTTGGCACTGCAGATATGTAATCTTCCATTCTGTCATACTTCATTGCTGAATTAGTAATCACTGAAATAATGTCCAAAAAAATAAGTGAGTATATAGATACATACTTGATTTAATTTTTAGTCCTTCGCTATCCTTTTTGTTAGAGGATTTAATAGGACATACCTAGGCGTCTTGGTCTTTTGCTCTTGGGGGGATATGTTTTCACAGGAGGGTTTGTGCGATCAGAGGTAGAAATCTTTATATTTGGTACGGCAATACAAGGGGCGTCTTGCATAGGTGTAGGTTTTGACTGCGTAACAACATTCCTTACATCCGGCTGCACATTGTTCACAGTTGGTTCCCGCTTATGGAGCTGTTCCAATCTTGTTGGAGTCATAATATTAGAGATGAGACCTATTTTGAGTAATAAAGGATAACATGCCATGTAGATATTACAAACCCGTGTGCATATCATGTGACTAACAAATACAATTAATAAATAATGTAAACATATTTTATTCCCTACATACCATTTATTTGTCCTGGATTCGGAGATGGACTAGGTAGAGGCACAACAACTTGATTTTCACTATTTTCTGCTTTGGTGTATGTTCCCATAATTTGAAATGCACCAGCAAATACAGGTTCCGGCTTTGGAGGAGGAGTAGGTTCTGGTAATGGAACAGATTCTGCTGCGTTGATAATTTCTTGCGCAGGCGTTAATGATTGATCGGATTGACTTGTTGAACCGTTGATCCCACTCGAGTCGTTTTCTTTGGAGATATCGTCGTCATCTAGATCAGTAGTAACTTGTTCAACCTTTTGGACAATTGCAGCTTCAGAATAACCTCGTAACTTTCTTATGGATCGACTCTTATACTGCCTCTGCCTTATATCTGTCTTCTGCTCACTACTCGTTTTCCTGCTTGCATTCTCAATTTTCAGTGATTTTAGTTGTCTATTTGGTCTTGCTTGTGGTTTGCTTGTGCTAGGTAAATTAGTTTCAGGCTTCCTTCTGTCAGCAACTTGATTATGAAATTGAAAAAAAATGTTCTCTAAAAGTCCGCCAGAGAGATCTTTATAATATGGCCCTCCCTCTCTCATTAGAACGCTAAAACTTTCTCCAGGATTAGGAATTTCTTTAGGAAATTGAATCCCCAAGCGCTTAAATTTTGCTTGCAGCGTTTCGCCAGACTTTCCAATATGAGAACTAGTAGGACGCAAACTATTTGAAGAGAGATCACGGTTTCCAGGTCTGAGGGTAGCGGGTTCTGATGAAGCTATGTATGAAACAAATAGCAAGAAAACTAGTTAATGTTTTGTTCGTATGAAGATGCATTAAATTATTAATTAAAGCAATTTCTCTGATTATTATTTTATGAGAATAAGTACATACCAGCAAGTTGCTATTTACGTGCAATATGTTAGATTAGATATAGGTACATATTATTATAAAAAAAGTGCAAAATCAACCAAAGCTAAGAAAAACACCATACAAGTATGCAGCGAAAAGAATTAAGGTTTTACATTGGCCTACAAATAACAAAAGGAAGAAATTAAGAAAAAGGTAGGCAGTTACTTAACGAAGGTGAAAGCACTGATGCATGTAGCCAGTGATTACTAATGCCAATGTGAAAAACGGTAAAAACACGTATAGCACCGAGACCATAAACTTGTAGCATGCTACATTAGAGGATAGGATGCTACATTAGCTATTACATATATTATGGTGTTTAGTGAAAGCCACAAATTTATGCACTAGGTAAGAAAATTAGTTAGATAAATGATAATATTGTTCAAGAAAAAGTATTTTTTGTTATTGCGATAAAGAATAGCAATGCAAACATTTTCAAGTATTTTTGTTTAAACTATTAGTAGAAAGAAGCCTTAATGTGATTATTTCCAAACTTCGATCAAACTCACCGGCTTCATTAAGGCCAGTGTGACTGCTAGTTCCAGGAATTGGTTCTTGGCAGTCTGAAATATTTCAGGTTTTTTAAAAATGAAATTACAAGCATAAAAGTTTACACAGAGAGACATGCAAGAAATAATGGCTCTTTTAATGCAAGAAACCTTACCTTCTCTCTGCAAACACGGTTCCTGAATTTGCACTAGACTTGACAAATTCGCTTCCCGTGTGAGGTTCCTTCCAAAACTTTTTTCTTTGTTTAAAGGTTCATCCGACTTTAAACATGTGTTGTAAAACTCTCTAAAAAAGCCACCAGGAACATCTTTGCCACACCATGGATTAAAGGGAAGACAAATATTCGGCATTTGTCTAAACTCTTCAAAATGTCGATTATCTCTGCTGACAGAACCACCATTGTATCCACTCATGTTTGTCCTGTTTTTAGGAGGACGTCCTTTCCTAACGGTTGAGGACTTTAAGGGAAATTTGCGAACACGATTGAATGCATTTTTTCTAGCTTTTTGTATTGACGATCCCGTAAGCAAATTTCTATTTTTCGAATGAAGTACAGTCTTTCTTCTCAGTCGTTCTCCGTAACGGTAACCCTTCTCTATTCCGTCATCGTCAGGATCGTATTGCGGTTTAAGATCCTTATACTTATCATAATCTACTTCCAAATGATCTAACTGTTTATTCTCAATTACTGTAACACTTTTACTGTCTAAAAGTTTCTTGCAAAGTTCTTTCAGTTCCTCTTCAGATTTCCGACCAACTAAGCCCTTGTATCGTGGATGCATGATGGTCATTTCTAAATCATCAGTCAAAACGTCGTCCAAACCAAGATCCTCCTCAGAATCAGCCTGGTCAAACGTGATATCCTTCAAGTCGGCATACTCGCTTGGGATCGTGTCATCTTGATTTTCAGTCGTAATGTTTCTATTTTCAATTTCACTAGGGAAAAGTAGATAGTAGAGCCCAAAACAAGGGTTGAGAGAAAACGCAGTGATTATGCACTGTTTCGCTGTTTTAGGGAACTCTTTGAAAAACTGGGCTAAGGCCAAAAACCGCAAGGAAAGTTTTCTGTGTATTGTTTCTATTACTTCAGACTTGTCTCCCTGCACAGATTTCAGTTTTTCGATGGCGTTCATATCGTTAGTCATGGCCCCTAGGAAAATTTCGACATATTTTGGTCGGGTGAATGTTGTCTTTCCCATTGACTGTATGATTATTGTTGCAAGCCGGTACATATTTTCAGAACTTGAGATATTTCTAGCTTGTTTCAAAATTTCGTCAATTGGTGATTCTGCTTCAGACTGTTCCATGCCGTTACTACCGCAGTTGGATATTTTCATCCAAATAGCGAAAAATTCTTCAAGGAGTACAGCACTTTCCGACATCAAAGCTTTTAGAGTTGCTTGTTTTGCTAAATCTTTAACAATTTCACTAACATCCTTCCATATCTTTAATTTGGGGAACAGCCGATCCCGAACGGATTCAGGATTGGTAGCTTTGTCTACTAGACTAGAAATCACAGCAAGAAGGAGCTGTTCTTCCCAAGTTTCCATTATCTAATAAAAATAAAGATATTTCGCTTATCATTATAACGTCATTGATTGAATGCCAACTATCTGATTTTACAAAATTATAATTTAAATAAATAATTACCTGCGTCTGCACATTCTTATTGGCATACAGCATAGCATAAACTCCTAGGTAGTTTATGTATTTTCGGTAAGAAAACTGGTAACATTGTATATGTGATGATTTATTGGAATCTTGCGGGAAAATTTCATGTCCTTTCTCCACCAGGACATGAAGAACTGAACACACTCTATCAATACCCTTTCGCCCTGCTCCGGTCAAGTATTCGATTCTCGTTTCGAGCATGATCCATCCTTCTGTGTCCCACAAGGCTATGTAAATATAATGAAATTAATAAATTAAGTTTTTATGTAGTTGATAATTATTGCTAATTTCTAACACTGGTAAACTATGGCAAGGTTTTTGCAACTTCTAACCTTCATCCTTAATTTTGGATTTCGTTCCATCAGTCACTTCCTTGAACCTTGCTGCTTGCCAGGGGTTTTCAACAATGCAACTAATTCCTTCACAGAGCCTGGCACGATAAGGTACATCGGTCATTTTAGTTCCACATTCTGCAATGATTCCTTTTAATTCTTGCTTACTAGCAGCTGAGATCTGTTTGGAATACTGAATGCTAAACACGATACGTGCCGTGGATCTAAAATAAACAAAACAAAAATGTTTAGAAACTTCATTTACCCTGATGTAACTCTACAGTCTGAAGAATTAATCTTTTAAAATTTACATTAGCAGCGTCTCAAGACATTTGTCCGTATTACTGAAGCCATGTGATTCATATTCACTCTGAAACGACCTCCATAAAGCGACCAACTTTAAGGCATCTTCATCTCTGAGGACAGGCTGTTGACCCAACAAACCAACAGTCTCGCATTCTTGAAGAAACTAGTAAACAGACAAACATGCATTTAATGAATGAAGAAATAACTACTACTAACAAAATTTTAGCAATGAATCACAATTATAATGTTTTTAAATAATAATTACCACATCATCCAATCCCCCGGGCTCAGAGTCACCTGCCGTTGCCTCCATCATCCTTTTTAACGTTACAGGAAACTCAAATTTAACTACTACACCCTACTACACAAATCACTCTTTTCAGTTAACTGAAAATCCGAGTATACTACTGACAACCGTCCAGCCACCAATTAATATAGACGATTGCACATTAGGTCTCCTCTAATAATCCCATTTCTTCAACTTGCAACCTGTAAACAAACAAGCCAACCCATACGACAAAATTAAAACCATCATAAGAATCACAATTAAATTTCATTCAATTTTCACCCGATTTCACCTCATTACTTACTTTCAACTTTTTAACAGCTTTTAACCGTTGCCATTATAAAAAAAATCGTTATCTAAACTTTTATCATCATCACAAACAATGAACACATTTAAAACTAAACCAGTAGCACTGTCCCACTTTTTATCTCCAACTGCAAACCTTCCAAGGACTCTATTCAATCATGCAACTTAACAGAGAATCTCGTAACTTTAATTACAATTAAGCAAGCCTCAATTAATTAGTTGGGGAAAACAAACAATGCACTGCAGTAAATACACAGAGGATGCAGGCAAGCTGATATTTTGGTGGATGGTGTGGTGATGCTGGCTGATGCATAG
>JAHZMV010004779.1:0-16630 GCA_027743765.1 Coecobrya sp. COE2 | reverse complement strand
TCAGTTCTTCTCTGTTCCATCTGCTTGCCTCATGGGAGATGTAAGTTGAAGTATCGCTGCAAAGGACTGACGTGTGTGTGCTCTATGGGTTGGTCACAATTGATATAATGAAACGTTTTGCTGCTGTTTTGATTTCAGTAGGAAATTTAATGTTTTAGCAAATGGTTGAAACTAAACGAGTATTGGATAAACTATATAACTAACTACTTCGATATTTTGGTGTGTAATTACAGGAGAAAAAAATCTCTGAAATAATAAAGAAATGTATTTCAAACTTGTAATTATTTTGTATATGAACAACGCTTTGGTGGGACTAGACAATTCAGAAACTTCTTCGGGAAGTTGCAGCTATTTATTTTTCATTATTCCATACAATTTTGATCGATAAGTACAACATTTCAATTACAAACTCATAAAATAGTTAAAATTTATCTTTGTGGTAATTGAAAAGCGCGTCGTGCAACAACGTAGCCTTCAGCATTGTGAAACTGCCATTCAAGTTTTAAGATAATGTCATCACAAAAGCAAAACAGAAACAAATTCACGGTTGAATCATTATTAAATATTGAAATTAAACTAATCAATATACTGCACAAATATTTAAATCCCCTACGACAATCCTCCGAATCAAGCGAGATTGTTACTTTATCGAAGGATCCTAAAGTGTTTCGATATCTACAAATAGCACAATGGATGAATGTAATTATCAGATCAATTCAAACATTGATAATAATTCAAAATATTTTGCTGAAACGCACAAACCTAAATGGCGACAAAATTGTTCAAACAAGTTTTCTGTTGGTAACTGCATACGTCGGCCACATCACTTTCTCATTTCTTAGGATGAAATGCCAAGAAATGGTTAACATCATGAACACTCTGTTTCAAGAAAATTGTGTTGCATCGTCAAAATTAATAAAGATGTTCTTGGCAAGCGTTCCTATAATAGGCACTGGCGTTACAATTGCCGTAGTTTACATGGTACTGTTCACCAATTACGATCCGATAACGACAACAATTCGTCCAATAATTTGGGAAGCACATTGCGTATACTATGTGATTATAAAAATCATACTGACAGGATATGAATTGTGGCATTTTTCAATAATACTACATATAACTTGCACGGTGATTGTTGGCGGAATGTTTTCAAGCTATATTGCACTAGCCAAATTGGCAGCGGACATATTGCGGGAAATGCAATCAATCAGTGCGGGTGTTGGTATGTATTCCATAACTAATCCCCTGAGATATTCCTTCAAATCCTACAACAAATTGCAACTGTACACCATAATGGTAAATCGCACATTTCAAAATAAGTTGGCAGTAGAATATAAATGCATTGCACTTCTTTTTGTTATTGTCCAAGGCACAGTTGTAATTCAGAGTAGATTAAGATCTGATACTAGTACAGGTTTACTTGTATTATCAGCGTATTCATCGGTTTCCTTGTATTTTGCAATGATGATTGGATACCATTGTCCTGGAATAGTTAATGAGGTCAGTCGTAAGATAATATGTCTTTGGAAACAATACGTCGGATGCAACCTGTATGCAAATAGTAAGCGGGAAATCAGGATGGAAATTGAAAAAATGATTTGGGCTTGCCGGGATGTTAGGGTCCTGATTGGCGATGTCAATTATTATGAAACCCACACGGCACTGAATATACTTAATTTTCTTTTATGTCAAACCATAAATCTTGTTCTGCTCATGCATTAAAATAGTTTTATCGGTAGTTATGGAGTATTAAATAACAATTACTGGGTATATATTTATTGAGTACATCAGTATTCAAGTTGGTTTGGCCTGTTCGACTAAATGCGAAAAAAGCAGTAAAATGAAAGACAGCTTATTTTCTGAGCTTGTCGTTATATTCTAATTCTTATCGGGAACGCCTATCATGAAACGCAAGCGGCTACGAGTATCCTGAATTTTCTAGTTTGTTATAAATCTGGTTCCTTTATTACATTGTATTACCCAGTATTTATTACCTGTTATACTTATTTTCGTAGAAATATGATATACAAATTTATCATATAAATATGGCACCAGTTAGATAATGGTTTGTTTAATAAAAGGACCATGTAGTCGTAACGAGTGAAATATCCTGCATTTATCAATATCAATGTTCTACATCCTTTTGTAATAAATTAAATTTGTTTTTAAAATAAAATGCCATGTCAAACAGATTCAGTTTTATTTTCCTAACTGTTTATTTTTTGATAAGTCAACCTTTAATAGGGTTTTGACAATTAAAGCCGGATTAAGCTCATATTTAATTACTAATCGTTTTGACATGGAATTATTTTTTTTATTATCACCATTGTACATATGACATATTATACGTTAATGAAACTCTAATGATTGCATGAGTTGAGCATGTGGTAACTCTAGAGTACCTTCGAGGACATTTTAATAAGACGTTTTTAGTTTTGGCATACAAAATTTAGAATTCTAATTAGATGTAAGATAAGTTTCGAACACCTACACAATATCTTAATTAGTGAACGACTGTTCACTGACAAGGATAGTGCAGCAGTTAAGGTAGCCAAATCGATGCGAAAATATGCCGAAATACTAACTTGAATGCGAAAAACTGAAATCTGAGCTGCACTACCGGAATGGGCACATACATACAAATTAGTCATGAGCTGAATCCTTATGACGTTTAATGTGGGAAAGTGAAAGTTATTCAATTTTTTCAAAACTTGACATTTTATGTCAAATACTAACTATTCTGTCAACGTGTGAATAGCCATCGCTATATTAATAATTATATATTAAGTTATTCTTTTTTACATTTATTGAGTATTCATCATCGTATCATTTGACACCAAAGTGATTTTTTGAAAATTTATATCGGCTCTCCACTTGGATTTCTTTCATTTCCCCAAATTAAACGTCGTACGGATTGCCAAAAAATTCAGACCATGACTAATTTTCGTCACATCCCCATTCGGGTTTTTTGAGCTCCGATTTAAAATTTTCCCCCAAAAATTAGGATTTTTAAACATTTCCCATATGGAACTTGCTGCCTTGACTGTTGCACTATCCTTGTGAGTGTGTCTAGTCGAGCTGATTATTTTTAGTACAAAACTAATTAAAATTTGTCCGAATGACGTAGGTATAAGACGGAAGACAGCAAATCAGGCTCATGCTGAATTCTCATATGATAATTAATCCCTATTTGAATTCGTACAAATCACGAAAGGCATTAATTGTTCTAAAAGTTGTAAAGGCATTCTGATTAACTTATGCTACTAAAAATGGTCACTAAACTTACTTCAAAATTATTATTTCATGTTCAGTTAAAACTACTAGATATATTTCACAAAAGTCGCAATCCAATACGACCGTCCTACATTTCGAACAGGATTGTTGACCATTGTGAGAACCCAAAAGTTATTTACAGTATGCAGTTTGCAGAATGGCTCAACATGATAGTCAGATCTATCCAATTGTTTATTATAATTCAAAATAAACTTCTTCAGGGTAACAAATTCAGTGGCGACGAAATCGTCCAAACGAATATACTAATGGTTACCGGATATGTTGGCCACATCACATTGCATTTCTTAAGACACCGTTCCAACCAAATGGTCAATATTATAAATACCTTGTTCCACGAAAAATCTGTCACACAATCCAAACTGTTGTCATTTTACTTATTAGCAATCACGATCATTGGTAGTGGCTGTGTAATATTCTTCACGTGTATGGTATTGTTCACAAATTATGACCCGATAACAAAAGCGCTATATCCATTACTCTGGAGAAAATGTAAAGCATTGTACATTATTAGCAAAGTAACTATTGTTGTGTATGATTTTTGGCAGTTTTTATTAATGACACAGATGTCCTGTTTTGTGATTTCTAGCACTATGTTTTCCAGCTATATTGCACTAGCAAAACTAGCGTCCCACCTAAATCTACAAGTAAGTCCAAATAAGAAGGTAGGGGAGAAATCCTCACAGGAAGTATTTTTGAAAGAGACGTTTAAATCATACCAGAGATTGCAGTTGTACACAACTGCGATCAATAAATGCTTTCAAGAGAAATTAGCTGTTGAATACAAGTGGATCATTTTAATATTTACAGCAATTCAAGGTACATCAGTACTTCAAAGTAAACTACGATCAAGCATGCAAATAGTCTTAATGATAATATCCACATGGGTAGTTCTCTGTACATATTTTGCTCTCATGATTGGATACCATTTTCCGGGTAAGGTTAACAATATTAGTTGTAAGATATTAGTTTTGGTAAGGAGAAATATAGGAATAAATATGTGTTTTGGAACCGCTGCAAAAGCTCGAAAAGAAATACAAAGAATGATAACAGCAAGTCGTGACGTTCGAGTATTTATTGGAGACGTGAACTTTTATGAAACGGAGACTGCTCTAAATATTCTAAATTTTCTTGTAGTTCAAACAGTCAACCTTGTGCTAGTGTTTCGTTAAATTAGTATGTTTCTAGATACCTCGCTCAAGGTATTAATGACGACGAATTTTATTATATGGCATTCACATTAAATATTCTGCAAAAGAGTGAGTTGTCATTAGTTGGTGTAGCTGGTAGTCAATTATTTATCTATGAAAGCAACTTATGTATATGTAAGTATTGACTACTTTTATTGAGAAACCACTGTTTCAGTAACTGTTTATTATGATTATACTTGATAATATAGCTATGTTATACTGTGTAGGTGGTAATAAAATAATTATAATTAAATCTAATCTTTTTGGGTTAAAGACATCTTATTTGGCTTCATTTTAGTCCATAATTATAAATAATATGTATTACAGCAAACTTTCGACACTACACCCTCGACTCGATCATGAGCTCATTGTAATACGTAAGAGCATAAAATGTATCTCGAATTCCAGTCAAGATAAATCGCGGATGTGGAAATTCTAAAGCTAATCTAATAAAAATACGTTACCAGGAACTCAATTATAGCGAGTATGGATTCTGGCTTTTGAGTATTCACTGTACAGCAGAAGGAATTTTTTGGACAAATGGAATTTTGAATTTGAAAATAGAATTTTTGGGTCAACAGAGATCACTGTTGAATTTACTATGCAAATATTAAGCCGTAATTTAAATGCTCAATTAGTATGTTGATATCACATTTACTTGGAGCAATATTTAATACACGCGCAATATGTACGGTGAGCTCAATAGACAAGAATAATTTTTAAAGCATATCAACAATATGAAATAAATATGTTATAATATAAAGGTTTTTGAGAGAGAAAATCCTTATAATTTTGAAAGTACATCAGTTGTAATGATATTGCACATGAATCATGATTTAACTAAATGCATCTTCTTACTCATTGCGCTTGTTTGACGTTGCTATATGGAATTTGTGGGTAAGATTGAATTAGTTTACACAAAGAAGATATCGTACTCATAAAATTATTGATATTTTCCTTGTTTCTCATTTTGTTTTCATATTGTCTTCAACATATGGCATGACCAATATCAAATATAATTAAATAGAACCACTCCAATGTCATGTCAAAAACTCCCATTTATTAATAGCAGAAATTACGAAAATGTTCATAATGATGCAATGGCTGGTAAAAAAGCTGGGCAAATTGATTTTTCTTGCGGTGTGCTGAGTGTTCATTTTGCAACTTGACACGAAGCAGGTTAAGTATACTCAAGAAGAGTATTGTTTGAAATTTTTCTTTTGAAATGAATGCAATAATATGGTATAAATATTTTATATAAAGCGAAACCACATCACATGAATCGTTATCTGGAGTCGGTTTGTAGTGGGACACAATAATTTTGCAAAACACTTTACTTCATATTGTATCCATTTACTTCCCATCTTGACAAAAATTCCAACAAAAATAATAATTCAACAACATAAATATTGGGGGACGGGTTGTTTGCAAGTATTATTTTATATTGTACCTCTATGTAGATATTAGTAATTATTATCAATCCCTATGTAATTGGATATAAAATAAGGATTTATGACGAATTTTTATGACTAATTTATTACTGCATTTGGTTTGAAATAGATGGCTACACCGTACCAAATATTTATAGGACAGGGAATTACATATTGATGAAATTTGATCCTTTTCGGTGTAGAATATTTCTGTCTGCTTTGTGAAAGTACACATTATTGAAAATTATCAGTTATGCACTATACTGTAGCATTTTAACATATCTGAGTGAAATTAGAAAACTGGAAGAAGGATAAACCAGATCTTTTGTAAATATCAATTCGATAAATGTAGAACATGTTCCGTCATATTCAACAAACCATGTATTTGTCGAATTGTGACGCACTTGTTTACCTACCATACTGAAAACAAATATGCAAACAAATATAAAATGTTTCTTAAAATTAAATCAGCAGTCAACAAGATTGAGTTGTTATTAGTTGATATATTTCATAACGCTATGGATCTATTCAACCAACTTCTGACTCTAGTAAGCTCGAACCTCAGAGAAGGGAGTACATGGTGGAAGTCAATGTGGTAATTAGTCGATAAAGGAGTAATGTAAGTGGAAATATATCAGACTGGATTACCGGTTCCCAATTGCCATAATATGTTGCAAGATACATAGAGTAATCTTGATACACGTGGCATATAAGATATAAGACGTGATTACTAAATTAATTTATTACAAAATTAATCACGCAATATTTGCATTTACTACTATATATAAGATTAGTTCCAACAACACTCACAATATAAAATTAGCACAAAGTTACCTATTTATAATTATTTGAAAATTCTAGTGGTCACCATAAATATTACCAGCAAGGTTATCAAGATAGTAATCCGCCTTTGACACCTTTAATTTATTGTGGACATTAGTAAGGAGTCAACTGAATTTGGTTTTAAAGGAAACTAAATAATATTAGAACAAAGGGGAAGGCGTCCAGTAGAAGTCGTGTAGTAACAATTGACATTAGAAGCGCACTCAAGTTCGAGCATAGCTAGCGAGCGTGTGGAACATAGCCGCTATAGATCTCATCTTAAAATGTTCTCTAAACTAACATTAAAATCTATATTTCATACCCATATAAAACTACTAAATATATTACACAAAAATCGTAATCCCATTCGACCTTCCTACACTTCCAACAAAACCGTTGAACATTGTAATAAAACGAGAATCATTTTCTCTTTGCATCTATCAGAATGGCTGAACATTTTAGTCAGATCAATTCAGCTGTCTATTATTATCAAAACTATAATTCTTGACGCCAACAAACTTAGCGGAGACGAAATTGTTCAAACTAATATATTAATGGCTACCGCCTATGTCGGCCATGTCACAATGTCCTTCTTAAGACACCGTTCCAACCAAGTCGTCAATATTATAAACACATTGTTCCAAGAATCTGTTGTCGCGCAATCAAAATTAGTATTAGTATATTTATTAGCGACGACTTTCATTGGTTGTGGTTGTGCATTATTTTTCACATGCATGGTTTTGTTCACCAACTATGACCCGATTACGAAAGCAGCATTCCCATTTCTTTGGAAAAAATGTCCAGCTTTTTATATCGTTTTGAAGGCGATTATGGTGACATATGACATATGGCATTTTTCACTAATGTCGCAATCGTCCGCCTTTGTAATCCTGGGAGTAATGTTCTTAAGCTATATATTAATGGCTACCGCCTATGTCGGCCATGTCACAATGTCCTTCTTAAGACACCGTTCCAACCAAGTCGTCAATATTATAAACACCTTGTTCCAAGAATCTGTTGTTGCGCAATCTAAATTAGTATTAGTATATTTATTAGCGATGACTTTTATTGGTTGTGGATGTGCATTATTTTTCACATGCATGGTTTTGTTCACCAACTATGACCCGATTACAAAAGCAGCGTTTCCACTTCTTTGGAAAAAATGTCCAACGTTTTACATCGTTTTGAAGGCGATTATGGTGACATATGACATATGGCATTTTTCGCTAATGTCGCAATCGTCCGCCTTTGTAATCCTGGGAGTAATGTTCTTAAGCTATATTGCATTAGCAAAGTTGGCGGCTCAGGTTCAGCAACAAGTTATGTCAAATCAAAAAGGAAAGGAAACTCATTTACGGGAGACGTTGAAATCATACCAGCGATTACAGTTGTACACAACCGAGGTCAACACATGCTTTCAAGATAAAATAGCTGTGCAATATAAATGGGTTGTTCTACTTTTCACTGCGATTCAAGGTACAATAGTACTTCAAAGTAGACTTCGAGCAAATACTCAAATTGGATTAGTTATAATATCAGCGTGGACAGTTCTTGGTACTTATTCGACGATGATGATTGGTTACCATTTTCCCGGAAAAGTTAACAACATTAGTTGTAAGGTACTTGTTAAGTTGAGGAGATATATAGCGTTAAATTTGTGTACTGAAAACAAAAACAGATTTCGAAAAGAAATGCAACGAATGATTAAGGCATGTCGTGACGTTCGTATTTTCATTGGGGATGCAAACTTCTACCAAACAGAGACCGCACCGAATATCCTTAATTTCCTTGTTATTCAAACTATCAACCTTGTATTGGTACTGCATTAATCCATTCTATCTTTCATGTCGCTATTGACCAAAAATATTAGACCAGGTTTATTGGAAAATGTTTATTTGAAGTTATTGTAATTTATAGGCACCTTTAAGCGTACGTAACACATCTGTAAAAGACTATGTTAATCTAGAGGTAAATGTGATTACAGTCAAATGTAAATATTGTTAAATTAATTGTTTTGGTTAAGCAATCTTAATTAAATACGTTCACGAGACTAATTCAAACTTGTTTGAATATTAACTCATCTTTTATGACGCATATTATGCTTATTTTGGCATTTGAATATTAATATCATTTTCCCCATATGTATTAGCAATCAAAATACATCACAAATAAGAGTAACTGATAAGAATGGAAAACTGTTTGGCGTAAGTATCCTCCATATTCCTAACGTAAATTCTTTGTATGCTTACATAGTAAGCTAAAATAAAATAAATAATTTCTTGGCAAACCTAACGTAATCCTTCTATAGCAGGCATAGCATATTCCTTAAATATGTTCAGAATATGTCCCCAGTAATATTTTGATGTTTTCCTTGTTTTTGATTTTGATTTCATATGTCTTCCAATGTCAAAAATGTAAGCTTACTTCTTGTTTATTTTATTTACTTTATCAATTTTAGTTTAAGACATGACACATAGAGTAAAATAGGACTCCCGATAAGAAAAAGATATACAACTAAAGATATCCAGTTAGATTTTCATGTCACTAAATTGAAAAGTAGCTAACCATATAATTAAAAATTGACAATATAATTAAATACATCCACTCCAATATCACGTCCGAAAACTCCCATTTATTATTGCCTGACTTACGAAATTACGAAAACGTTCACGATAACTTAATAATTAATTGTTCGGTAATATTGTATATCGCGACATTTGAAACTCGAAAGGGGAACGTAAAAATAAAGTATTTACTACATTTACATGCTAAGGCTTTACAGACAAATTTAAAAACGCTAGAAAATGCTATCCCAGGCGGCACTAGTCTACCATACAATATGTATAATAAATATTAATTCCAAGATTGAACAACTATAACTACTGAAATAGTTATAACATTTAAAGACAAATTTTAACTTAGATAATGACAGGTCAAATCAACATGGTTTTGGTGGAGCACTAAACAATCCTGTCGTAAATATATTTGTTTGATGGATGAAAATGACATGGTGTATTTCTTACGGATTTTAGTATCATGTGACGCTTTATTTAAATAGACATCTAAATTTAATACGCCGCATAGACAAAATTTTAAAATCGTTCAATCTATAGGTAAAAACTGTCTTTGCCAATGTAATTCAATAGAGTATTTCGTATGTATATCGTACTCATTAACCGTTGATTATATTAAGAAGCCGCTTCGTTTGTCATATCTCTAAAAGGTAGAACAAATAGAATAAAAAATGTACCACAAAGTTACAACAAAATCGTTATTTTGTATTGAAATAAAGTTAATACATTTACTGCATAAATATCTTAATCCCATTCGGCAAACTACAGACCCTAATGTCATCGCCTCTGTATCTAACGATCCTAAAGTATTTAAATTTCTACATTTGGCAGAATGGTTAAATTTAATGATCCGGTCGACCCAAGCATTTCTCATAATTGATAGCATTCTGCAGAAACGCACCATACTAAATGGAGACGTTGTGGTTCAAACAAGTGTGCTAATGATAACGGCTTATGTCAGTCATATTACCTTCTCGTTTCTCAGTGAGAAAAGCCAAGAATTCGGCAATATTCTTAACTCACTTTTCCAAGAAAATTCTGCTTCGTCATCAAAGTTAATAAAGGTTTTCCTCGCAAGTGTTCCTTTAATATCGACTGGAGTTACCATCGCTTGTTTATTTATGATATTGTTCACATATTCTGATCCGATAACTACAGTAATTTGTCAACAAAATTTGAAAGGCTATCCTATTTGCTGTCCCATTCTTAAAATTTTATTAATTGGATATGAATTGTGGCATTTCTTGTTAATTCCACATATGACATGTATGGTGATTTTCGGTGGAATGTTTTCCAGCTATATTGCATTAGCGAAATTGGCCACGGATGTCATGCGTCAAATGAAGTCAGTGAAGCTGGATGCTGGGATACATTTGAAGACTAATCTTCTAAAAAAATCTATCAAATCTTACAAGCAATTACAACTGTACACTACCATGGTAAACAGCACATTTCAACAGAAATTAGCAGTACACTATAAATGGATTGTTCTTCTGTTTGCAATTATTCAAGGGACAATTGTAATTCAAAGTAAACTCAGATCAATCACCAGTACAGGTTTGGTTGTGCTGTCAGCGTATTTCTCCTGCGCTACATATTTTGCAATGACGATTGGATATCATTACCCAGGTATGGTTAACGAAATTAGTCGTAGGATACTTAGCATTTGGAAACAATTTGTGGGATTTAACTTGTATGCGAGCAATGACAGGAAAATTAGGGCAGAAGTTCAGAGAATGATTCGGGCTTGTCGGGATATTCGGGTGGTTATCGGGGACGCCAATTATTATGAAACCGACACCGCATTGAATGTCCTTAATTTCCTAATTCTTCAAACAATAAACCTTGTCCTGTTGCTGCATTGAACTAACTATTTATGTTGTATTTTCTGGGTATTTCTAATCCTGTAGTTCTATTATTTCGGCATATTGTTTATCTGAATGTATCATTTACAATTAATGTTGATGGCCATAATATTAATTAATTTTATAATGAACAGATGGGGTTATGTTCTTACAATAAATTTTTCGACTCACCAAATCGTAAGTATAATTATGTTCTTTTTGCTAAGTTAATATGATATATACCAATAACTCTCATTTTTTGATTTGTTTATTATGTATAAAAAGTTTTCAAAACCTAAAGTTTACTACGCGCACATATAGTCGTAGAACATAATATTTAAATATAATAAAACCTATTTGTTCCTCATATGTACATGCAAGCAAACCTAGGCATAAATTTTAATATGATTGGCAATGAAAAACATTAAATTCAATCAACCAAATAAAAACACAATTATTTTGCTTGGTTGAGAATTCGTGTTATAAAAGCACACAAAATATTCGGGAACAATCTGTTCATCACAATGCATCACAAAACACGTGTAGTTTGTCAAAATATTATTGGAAATAATAATTAACGATATCCGACTGTAGTAAGTCTACATGCTTGTTTTACAATCCCATATTCCTCGCATATAGTTAATGTAACAAATATAAGAAGTGTTAAATGCACAGACAAGTGTTTGCGATAAGTATGCTGTTCACTTATTGTAATAACCGAAAAATATCTGAAAACCTGGAAAGGGCGGAATAGCTTCAACAAGGCAGCAATCATTCCAAAATATTCTTCATTTTGATATACTTATCTAAGGAAAGATAATAACAGATTAAGTAACTTATTAACATTATAAGAAAATTATTTTAGATTTAATGTAGAATGAAATGACGTCACCGGATAACTGCTGAAAGGGTGACATTATGTTAGCTTCAACTGAAACATCTATATATTACCGTTACCAAAAGTTAAAGTTTTCTTGTCGGTCTATAGTAAAAACAAAGATAAAAGTTCTACAACCAAATGTGTCCAATAAAAAACTATACGTTCATTTAATATCAAACTACTGCATTACCAAACAATTCTTAAATCATTTCATATTCGTCGGAATGGAAAGGTCTCCGTTGAAAATGTATACCAAAATTACAATCAGATCGCTGTTCAATTTTGAGATAAAACTCATTAACATCGTTTATAAAATTTTTAATCCAATTCAACCTACTACTCTGCACGATAATATTCTTATTGCAACGGTAAACCCAAATGTATTCAAATTCCTACAATTCGTGCAATGGCTCAATGTCCTCGTTAGATTTATACAAGCCATATTAATCATACGAAACATAATATTAAACCGTGTTTTACTCAATGGCGAAACAATTGTCCAAACAACCGTCCTAATGATTAGCGCTTACATGAGCCATATCTGCTTCTCATTTCTAATACATAAAAGCTCACAAATGGTTGATATTGTGAATACCTTGTTTCAAGAACATTGTGTCACATCCTCACATCTAATCAAATTTTTTCTTTCATGCGTACCAATCATGGGAATTGGTGGAAGTATAACTCTTTGCTCTATGGTTTTGTTCACCAACTTCGACCCAATAACCGCTGAACTATACATTCTTCTTTGGGAAATATATCCAACTTATTATAACGTCTTGAAAGTGATACTTATGATGTATGAATTGTTTCATTTCTCATTGATAACCCAGATAACTAGCATGGTACTTCTGAGCGGCATGTTTTCAAGTTATATTGCCTTGGCTAGGTTAGCAGCCGATGTGATGAGTCAAATGCAGTTAATCAAAGTTGGAATTGGAATGTATTTAGTTAATAATCCATTGAATTATTCCTTCAAATCTTATAATAAACTGCAGCTGTATACGACAGCGGTAAACAATACTTTTCAAGACAAATTGGCTATACAATACAAACTGGCTACGATGGTGCTCACTACAATTCAAGGGACCGTTGTACTTCACAGTGGACTACGATCAGCTACTAGTATGGGATTAGTTGCGGCATCAGCTTATATAGCAGGTTGTGGGTATTTTGCAATGGTGATTGGATATTACTATCCCGGTCGAGTTAACGATATCAGTAGAAAAGTACATGGAGAGTGGAGGCAGTATATGGGATGCAACCTGTATGCAAGCAGTAAGAGAGGAATTCGGAGGGAAATTCGAAGAATGATTTGTGCCTGCCGTGATATTAGGGTTCTGATTGGCGATGTAAACTATTACGGACGCAACACCGCTCTGAACATCCTAAATTTTCTTTTAGGTCAAACCATTAATATTCTTCTGCTACTGAATTAGTATACCTTAAATATCGCTTGAAGCTTCAGGATTTTAACTGGCATTTTTAACTGTTGGCTAAAATTTGTACGGGATATCACATCCTTCACGCCCATTTTACAGGATACATCTCCAAAACTACCGAATATGAATGGGAAAATTTACGCTATATTTATTTGTTTTTCTGTTTGGAATTTTGTTGTCAGTTGGGATATTTTTAATTGAGAACAGCGGTATTGTGTTTTTATATTTAGTGAAGCTTTTTCAGTTAAGCTATTAAGCTGCTTTGTCAATTAAAATGGCAATTTCATCTTGTATCTATAAATGCAATTATTGTAAACTTCACATTATTCCACGTCAAAATAATAGTAACATATTGATTATCAAGCAATGTAAGTATTGAATTTATAATTAGTCATCACATATTTACATATATTAAAAAGTCCTTGTTTAGATTTGAAAACAGTTATTGTAGTAAGTGTCCTTAATTAAATAATTAAAAAATAATGTCAACCACATTTTTGTATCCCTGCATGTTATAAATAATTTAGTTAATTCATCTACATAAAATTAAATTACAAAAGTTGTACCTGTTTGTTCAGATTTGCCAGAAAATATTTTTCAAAGTAGAAAACAGGTTAGCTGGAGAAACGTAATTGTCTAAGTTAATTACGATATTGGTAGGAAAAATGTGATATTTATAAAAATATGATATGATTTCCGAAAATAAAATGCCGCATTACAATTATTCGATTATAGCTTACGTAGTATTTAACATAATAAAAAACCGAATCCAGTTGGCTTACCAAAAATATTGTAACTCCGTTTAAAGCAAACCATGTTCTTATATTTAACTACATTTATTACTAAAGTATTTACTTCTGTGACGTGTTAAAGGATGTCGTCAAAACTATTGCAAGTGAAGAAGAAAATTCAGAAATTGTTCAACATCTTTTAATAACCAGATATCTTCTAATATATTCACAAGGGGTATAATTAGATTAGAAATTGTAGCGTCTACTTTAAGCAATTATAATAATGAGAAGTTTAGTGCATTATGTTAGGAATTTCAATCAACTAGGTTACAACCAAAACTATTCTCAAATTTTCTGTAAACTGAAGGTTAGAGCATTGTATGTTTTTTAGTATACATAATTAAGAAATCTAAGATATGTTGATAGTTTTAATATTTGGGAAATAAATTATACTTATGAAATTATCCACTTAATGAACAACGTTTGGGTGGAAACGGAAATAACGGCCTCGTTAAAATAAATAAGTTAGTTGACAGAATAAAAATTTCCCGATACATTGAAAAAAAATTTAGTATATTATAAAGCCTTCTGCGTGCATATACTAGTATATGCTACTAACCATTTTTAATACTCTCATCTTAACAATTGGCAAGAATGTCGTTCAAAATGGAAAACAAAGTGACGATAAAATGGTTATTTAATTTTGAAATACAGTTGCTAAATTTGCTGCATAAATATCTAAATCCAATACGACCCTCTTCTGAAACAAACAAGATTGCGTCTTTATCCAATGATCCAAACGTATTTAAATATTTGCGTCTAGCAGAATGGTTAAACATAATTATCAGATCAGTTCAAGCTTCTTTCATAATTCAAAATGTATTATTGAAGCGAGCTTCACTAACAGGCGACAAAGTTGTTCAAACAAGTGTTCTAATGCTGTCTTCGTATATTAGCCATATCACATTCTCATTCCTTATTCAGAAATCTCCAGAAATGGTAAACATTCTCAATAAAGTATTCCAAGAAACTTCAGTTGCATCGTCAAGATTAATAAAGGTTTTTCTTGTAAGTATTCCAGTAATTGCTGTTGGTGTTACAATTGCATTCTCCTCTATGGTTTTGTTCACCAATTATGATCCGATAACCACAACAATTTGTAGTTCAACTTGGGAATCAAATGGTGTTTGTTGTCGAATTCTTAAAACTGTGTTGATAGGATACGAATTGTGGCATTTCTCATTAATACCTCATATAACATGCATTGTAATTTTCGGCGTAATGTTTTCCAGCTATCTTGCACTAGCTAGGCTTGCAGCAGTCATATTGAGTGAAGTTAAATCAATCATGGTGGGCATTGGAATGTATTCTAGAACCAATCCTCTGAAATATTCCTTTAAATCGTACAACAAATTGCAGTTGTACACAGCATATGGTAAATAGCACATTTCAACGTAAGTTAGCAGTTGAGTATAAATGGAGTGTGCTTCTTTTTACTATTGTCCAAGGGACTGTTGTAGTTCAAAGTAGACTAAGAGCAACCACTAGTACAGGTTTGGTTGCACTATCTGCGTATTCAGCATGCTGCACTTATTTCGCAATGACAATTGGATACCATTATCCAGGTATAGTTAATGCCGCTAGTCGTAAGATACTCTGTCTTTGGAAGCAATACGTGGGATGTAACCTGCATGCAAGCAGTGATAGAAAAACTAGGACTGAAATTCAGAGAATGATTTGGTCTTTGCGGGATAATCGGCTGCTAATTGGAGACGCCAATTATTATGAAACCGATACAGCATTAAATGTCCTTAATTTTCTGATTCTACAAACGATAAACCTTGTTCTGTTGCTGCATTAAATCAAACCAACTGTTAAGTTTTGTTAGTGTTACTATATTTACTGACATATGTATTTATCCATTCTTCGTTTTACTCTTTTTCTGAGTATGTAAAAAAGTTATGATCAATGTTGAAATGCACATTTTTAATAAATATCAGAAGGATATGATAGAACCTTTTTCTTATTCTATAATAATTTAATGAACTGGGCTAATTCTTAATATAAATAAAGGCCCTGTAACTAAATTAGCATTATGCTTAGTAACTAATTTAATTACAATTTAGTCCATTATAAAAATTCAGCTCAAACATATTATTCTGTATTACTAATAAACAAATTTCCTTGTCGGGAGATTCAATTTATGATTTCGTAAATAAATAGCTTGTCTATATAATAATACGTTACTACTCGTTTGACAACCAGAATTACTTTCACATTTAATATTGATGAAAGATCTCAACTGTTAGAAACATGGCTTCTGTTAAAAACATCGCAAATAAAGACACAATATAACGCCCAGAAAATATTCAAGTTACTACACAGCGATTAACCAACAAAATCGTATTAGTTTAGTAGATAATTTTC
>JAHZMV010004778.1:0-11656 GCA_027743765.1 Coecobrya sp. COE2 | reverse complement strand
AACCAAGTGAGACGTAGCAAACTATTATGAATATTACTTATCGAACTGAATCGATTCAATCATTCATACACTTGAGCGTTACTTCATTATTACAAATCACAATTAGTAACGGCGGATATACTCTGTGTTGATTGTACGAATGAGAGAAGGGTACATAGGTACTTTTCCCTTAAGTAGGTACACTTTCCATGGACCATAATTATTAATAAGGAGGACAATGAAGAGATAATCTCGGGGCGGCATTTGAGACTGTCGGTATCGTGGAATGGGCCCAAGAGGCTTGGGGATATTGAGACGGGGTAAAAATTCCCTTTCTCATCGGTTAGGACTTGGATTAGCAATCCTCTATAACAATCTTGCTAATTTAGTGTAAAATATTAAAAATAAAACATAAATTGAAAATTAAAAGACTCCTTTCTGATTCTCGATACCAAGCAAAAAATAAATGTATTAGTCAGAATCGCGTGGTCAACCCAATGCATGGTACCACTTCTGACTATATTGACCACTCGATTCTGACTAATACATTTATTTTTGACTTGGTATCGAGAATCAGAAAGGAGTCTTTTAATTTTCAATTTATGTTTTATTCTAGTTTTTCTCACCATTCCGGTAGCATTTAAATGTAGACGAAAGTAGTTTTTAAGCATGATTAACTAGAAACTGCATCTCCGGGACTTTTACTGAAAAGTGCTCTTAAGCCTGTTACAGGGAGGTGAAAAATGAATTTTCTGTGTAGGGCGCAACCTCCAAAGTTAAAGTAAATCTGCCGCATCCCATAAAGGAAGCCAAGACATGGCCACACATTCCTCTCTCTCTAAGCAATTGATATGTTTGGTTAGATTAAGAATGGTAAGACGCTAACCACCTCATCCTCAAGTGCAAACAACGATTATAGACATCGCAAAGTTGACATTTTGAAGGCAGGAGGTCGGCTTTCACATTCTCTCTCAACCTCACAATTCATTTCTGCAGATACATACATATCCCATAATATTCTTCCCCAAGTACACAAAGTAGACACATTTATAATACAGACCGCCTTCCGGATAGCCAGACATTCTTTGTAGTACTCGCTTTATTTCGACAGCAGCAGAACTCTGACTTCATTTCCAATTTAAGAGTACTAAATCATTCCGGAACTTCTTCCCTGTTAACTCTCTCGCTATCCTCTTTATTTACACATAATCGTTCACAAAAGCCATATTATCCTGATACCAGCATTGTACTCCCTTTCATAAAGACTTCACTATCAGATATGATGAGTCTGAAGATACGAGCAAGGGATTTTCTCTATCTTCTCTTGCAAATAGTCAGAATTCAGAATCTACATTAGACACTTGAATAGCTTGTCACTGTGCTCTGATGTTGAATAAAATATATGTACTGCTCCGGAAAGAGGTCCGTGTGTGCGTCTATTTTCTATCGCCTATTTTCCTGTTAGCGCTATCAAAAGGCACATTGCGTACATTTTACTAAACATTAGTGTCACCACACTGCTAGCTGCTAGCAACTTGACAGGAAAAAAGAAAACCTCTTATGCTAACATTTCAATTTACTTTTGTGATTTTGTGGGTGCGCGTGGGAGTGAAAAATGTCTTGTGACTGGCAACAGGTTTTACACTCAAGTAATTTAAAAAAGAAGAGCAGCGGCCAATGTAAAATAAACAGAAACTGTTTGTTGTGATTGAGGTCTCAGTTGGAACACTAAAGACCTAGATTTTCTTAGTAAAGTTTATTGTTGGTAATTTTTCCCGATGTAACATAATTCACCCCATTTCCCAAAATCAGATAAATAGAGTCTTCCAAGAAAATGATTGGTAAATTGAACGTCTTTCTTGTCAGTCACTAAACTCAAATTACTGTTGTGTAAATAGAATATTTCATCATTAAGTTCGGTTAATGTGACAATCACAACAATTTTGTCATGTTTACGTAGATTTTCCCTGCCAAAAATGTCAATAGCTGCCAGTCATCCTCGTAATACTTTCGTCGCTTCTGTAATGTATCGGCAATAATAGTTTGTGCGAATTCAATAACACCACTTCAATCTGTTATCGCAATTTTTATTTACCCTGTAAAAATTGTGAAAATATTATAGGGATCAGTTGCAGCACGGCTACTATATGTATGTCTGGTGTGAAAATGCTCTAGTTGATTTATCACAGTGCCCCAGACACACTATAAATCAAAAAACGTATAAAAAGCACATTACTCTTTGCCATACAGACATGCAATTTAAATGTTCGCATTGTCTCGTTCCGATGAAATAAAAAATGCATGTATATACCTTATAAATGTGGTTTTATCACTGTGTTAACTGGATCATGCGTTCATGTTGTTTGGGTTTAGTTCATTTTTTAAAAATTATGGGTTCAAATTTCACACAAGCACGCATTTTGTGGTCGTAACTAAAACGCTAGTGGTGTGGCTACTACTGCAGTGCTTCTGATATAATTTGCATAGTTTCTTTTAGATTTTTATCATCATATTATTTATTTCCCATCCAAACGAAAGATATTCATACAGCGTGCCAAGTGTGAATGCTTTATGTCATCAGATGATATATAATGCGCATTCATGAATTGTTCATTACCAAAAGAGTGGTCGATTTGCCAATTAGGTTGGTATAATTTCTAAAACGTACATGAATTATAGAAGATAATGTAACATGGTTAAATTATGTAGCACGGCGAATTTCTGAAAAACTCACACATACACAAAACCTGCTTTCCCACAAATGGAAATATGTAGTTAATGAAGTTGAGTCAATAGAAAAAGTCACGTTTAGGGACAGCTCCGACGGACCATGGTACGGTTATGAATTCAAGCTTTTCAGTTACAGTTACATTCTTTCATCTAAATATATAATGAGGTGCTTGTACGGGAATGCACAGTTCAAAATACTTTAAAAGTAAGCTCACCTCAAAACGCAAAAAAATTCTCTGCATAATAATATGTTATTTGAAAGAATCACCCATTGCATCATCAGTCACCTTAAATGACCCTTATCTCATTTCCTTTCTTTCTACAATAGTACCTTTGTTTGAAGGAGAATAATGGGTTTATTTTTCGAAATTTTATGTCACTCAAATCGGAACCGGAACGCTGCTGGCAATTTCTGAATTAGATGAGTTGGTCTTTTTGAGGTCGTTTGGGTGTTTTCTCCGTCGCATTTGTTTTACTTTCACTCTAGCCAACACACAGTCGTATATATTACATTTATCTTTATCTCTGTGTACCGTACCACCTCAAACGCTCCCTTCCACTTTTTTTGCATTCTTTCTCAACTGCAAAACAGTGCACCGTATCTACCCGGGCACAGAAATGCTGTGGCTACGACGAAGATTTGGTCAGTTTTATGACAGCAACCATGTGGCAATTCGATGTGGCCTCCAGAAGAAAATGCAGTGGAAAGCAGTTTTTTTCTGTCATTTGCATGGTATATTGAGCAGTAAAACTTTACTACGTTTTTGGACTATCTTCCCTCATTTTCCTTGCTATTTGCTACATAACCGCGTTCCCCACGATGCAGGTATACATGGAGCATAAACGCTTCCTTATTCTGTTTCATCATCCTTTCGTCATTCTCTCTCTGCACTGCAACGAAACCATAAGTTTCCAAATGCATTTTGTACACGATACAGGGAAAAACCATACTTCTTTTTTTCTTAATGATAAGGTCTATTGAAATGAGTCTCTTGATAGCTTAGTTTCCCAAGTGAGCTTTTATTTTGCGTTCTGTATCTCCTATTTCAATTCCAAAACTCATCCTTCCCTGCTATCATGTTCATGCCAAAAGGAGGAGTAAAATTGAACCGTGTCGTTATCCTCACTTTGCTAAAATATTTCCCTCATAGACGATTTCAATAGAGAAACGCTCATACATGGGGATGCAATAAATATGCAAACTTGTCATTGATGTTAGCGATGCGGTGCTTATAATAAGAGAATTACAATTCTCAAATAAAGAGAAAAGTGAGCTTGTTGTAGTAATCGCGGGATGTTTTTTGACGGGGAAGAAATAAATTACTACGCAAGTGAAACTCACAGCCGTAAGTACTTTAAGCTCAACCATAATACCACGGCTAGTATGCTGTTGAGCGGCAAAGCTCGAAAAAATGGAAAGGAGAAATGATGGGAGGAATGGGTGATTACTACACAAATTTCTGGGCCATATTTCATTGCCAGCGTAGTCCAACTTGTCTGCACAAACATGGATGGCGACATGCCAATGGCTCTACATGATCGACAATAATGTGACATTAAATAGAATCAGAGAGAAGATCCTTCAAGCCTTCAAGCCTATTTCTCCCGCTGTAAGTGAGGCACTGTTGAAAACTGAAATACTTTTGCTCTCTCTTTATTACTTTCAGCCGGTTTGTCATCCAATATATTGATAAAATACACTATGCCGGGAAATAAGCTAAGAAAGCAGGAGGACTTGGGAGTTGACTTTTGGTTAACTCTGTTAACTTTAAGAGCCAATTTTGTTAGATTGCTGCTTCTGGAGTCTTTTTGTTTACGCTAAAACGCATTAAAGATTACATTAAGGAAGGGTCAAATGGACTTTATTTTACTATTATTGCTGTTCATCGTTACAACTTTATGAGGAAGCTAGAGCTAAAAGTAAACCAAGCAGCTTTACTCATAATGATCGGCCGAATGAATGCAGCATCACAACTCATTTTGACATTAAGCAGAAAAGCAGATCAACTTCCCGGTGCATAGGTATTTGCCTTTTATCATTAAAAGAACGTTTAGAGAAGATGTCTACTTAAGCCATTGTACGGAACTCTCCGACTCATATTGTCAGTGCCAGAACCAACATTACGCTTGATTTATTGCATAATGCACTCTGCCAACTTTGTCATCATTTTAATCATAATCACTTATAAGTACATATATTCCCAAATGGCTAAGTGGTTGCGTATGTTTCCCTAATCCAAAAGGGCCACTTGTCTTCGGTAACCTCATCCCGCCCCCACCATTTTTATTACATATCACCCTTTTATCCAACTTTTCATTCAGTTAATTACAAATTATGTGTGCGTGTGTTAAAAAGGTGTGGTATGTAGGTGCAGCACTGTATCCATCTTTAAAAACTAACTACTAACTACCGTTTCTCAATTTATAAACAAGCCATCAAAATGACACATCATTCATCATTCCAAATTTGTTAGAATGCAGCAACATCAAAATAAACATTTAATGGTGAAGATGGAGCCGTTAAATAGTATAAATTGTGTACATAATGACTTCTCGGTATCTCTCATTAATTCTTGTTCCGAAGGTTGATCGCAATCAGAATGATATTACTTTTTGAGGTTTGGCTGCCAAAAAAATCCACTAATAATGCGCATGTAATCCATACCTACTTGTTACATTCATTAAAATTATTAGTAGAAATACACGCATACTGCATTTATTGCAACATGAGATTATTTCCACAAAAGGTGTACAGTGCAATATGATATATTTTATCTACCTCCAATTAGGCCGATGATATACGCATATAAACCCAAGCCAGCTACAAAAAGGTGACCAAGAACAGGCACGACTGTTCTGTTGCCGAATTAACTAGCCTCATCATCGTCATCAAACAACCAACGACATGATCGGCATCCTTGAGTTCATTGTTGTTGTTGGTCATAGCGCTGCTTTTGTTTTGCAACATGTCCTTTGATCTCTCAACTCAACAGACTCGATCGGCTACTTATCATAATATTCTTCTCTCTCTCTCTCAACCAGTTCATTCTGCTTATCCAACAATAATCATTTATCACCGCCGTATGACTGATCCACTACAAAAGTCAAAGTCAAACTTATTAATCTTCGGCGAGGGTCTTCTTGTGGAGTGGTACTTGTACTTTTGTTGTAATGATACCTACTACAAACCCTGGTAAGAAACTTGTGCAACAAAAGCGTAACTATTTTATTGGACCATCATTTAATGTAATGTAAACATACGCAATGAAAATATAATAAAAGTTTCCTTTTTCATCTCTACTTTTTGTTTCGCTTTGCCACACAACACAGCAGAGTGTGTACATGGTTTGCACTATTTATTCAATGACCTCTCAGATTTGTTGTAGAGCTTATAGGATAGGAATGACATCGGTAGCACACAGCCAATATACAAGATATAATGATCTTATGATATGATATAGAAGAAAACAAGAAGAGCTATCATTTCATGAGCGAGTAAATGAGAACTCCTATAAACGTTTACGCAGTAATGCTATTAGGGTCTATGTTTTAAAAAGTTTTTCAGAGTAGCTTACCAGTAGTCCGGTTTTAGAAGGACAGTTTCTTTTCTGTGTGCGCCGTGTGCTCATCTTCCGGAAACAAAAAACTACCGCATCCAAAGCTTCAAAATATTATATACCTTCAGATAAGATTTATTTGTTTAAGCGTGAAGTATAGAAATTGTGTGGTAGTTTGTGATTTCATATTTTTTGAGATTTTGAACAAGACGGAAAAAGTAGTGTATAGGTTAGTAGAAGGAGCATATATACGTTGTTCATATGGAATGTATGTACCTATCGGCAATATATTGCCTTTCAGGAGCATCGTGTGAGAGAGAAAAATCTCTTGCAGTTATGGAACTGTAGGGATTCTAATTCAATAAAAACTTCAAACATTCGACTGTTGTGCCGATTTTCGTTTGTACATGGAAAACTTTCGCCAAATATTGTATCTGCAGGAGAAAAGTAGTTTTTTCATCTATACGCACATTGCACGTTTTATAAGCATGTCGTGATAAGACGGTGCGTGAACCATGCGGTTTTCAAAGAGGAATTAATGAGAGCAAAAATTGGGCTTCTGAATTTTTCATGATAGCAACTAATTGAGCTAAATGAAGTGAATTAATAACTAAACGGTACATATACCCGAAAGCAGTAGTGCCCAGTATATCCGTTTTGAATTATGTAATGTGAAAATATTTTTTTACCGCCACAAGCGGTTGTCAAAGTTTGTTACAATTTTTTAAGTATACCTTTCCTTGGTTCTGCGGTGGTTACTATTTGGAAGTGAATTTTCTTAAATCTCAACGGAACTTCAGGCCAGTTGGCTTGCCTTTTCAGGTTACAGTTGACCTGTATGCCAACACCACAGACAGATCACCACAAAATGTTTTCACAGCTAAAGGGGAACTTATAAGTTGCGTGGATAGTGTGTAACCGTCAGCTTGTGGATGTGAATAATGTAGTATTACTTCCACTCCTTGATTCCTGGTCAGACGAGCACATGAAAGAATTTTTTCTAGGAAGGAATAATACCCATAAGTAGGTACGTAGTGTCGCTAGTTTTTTATAAATAAACTATCTGAACTAACCCAGAATATATACACATTTTTGTTGTACATATATTTTATTCAACACTTGTTCCAAGGTACAATAGTTAGTATGGGCCAGACATATACCATGGACCTTCACATATTCTCAT
This sequence comes from Coecobrya sp. COE2, assembly GCA_027743765.1. Classification (NCBI taxonomy): domain Eukaryota; kingdom Metazoa; phylum Arthropoda; class Collembola; order Entomobryomorpha; family Entomobryidae; genus Coecobrya; species Coecobrya sp. COE2. The sequence goes on along the minus strand of JAHZMV010004778.1, from coordinate 4,207 downwards.
GTAGAACCAGCAAAATGCCTTTTTTGCAAACAACCACTCCGGAGACCCAAGTAGACACTTTGGCTTTTTATTGGAAACGACCTACTTTTCGTTTACGCAGATTGCTCTAAACACTCCACAAAAGTGGAATTGTTTATCGCTTCTTCTGCGTGAAAGAAAACTTTAATGGAGAAAAAAATGCAGGAAAATATGCATACAGGGACCAACAAAAGGCATTGTACACACATTTAGCGACAACGTACATTATAATGTGCCTAGATAAAACGCATCATGTATAGCACTTGCATGTTATCTGGACATTGTGAAAGAAAACTTTAATGGAGAAAAAATGCAGGAAAATATGCATACAGGGACCAACAAAAGGCATTGTACACACATTTAGAGCGACAACGTACATTATAATGTGCCTAGATAAAACGCATCATGTATAGCACTTGCATGTTATCTGGACATCTATTATACTTTATTCATATACAAACATAGTTGCATTTATGCTCCATCCCCTCCACGGTTATGAGCTGTATCGATGTTTAGCAAAATATGGAAAAAATACCAAAATCTCATGTTTTATTCAAGATTTACTTTTCCCTAAACAAATAGAAAGCTTTTGGTTTTCGTAGGTCGGGTTTTCGTTTGATATTCCTTTTTTGTCTTCATGCAGCCATATCAAATGACTGCTGGCATGTGATTAAAGCTTTTGGAACTTGGCCGAGTCGAAAATGCATAATAGAGGCTGCTTTGAACGCACTAATTTCCTCCACACAGAAATGAGTGTATCCATAATATTAAAGTGTATAAAATAAAATAATAGCGAAGAAGAAGGAAAACAAGTCTGGGATAAAAGTTGTCGTCAGTTTATGTAGTTTGTAAGTGTTGGTGATTTCCTAATGAGCATATTATCTCGAGTGTTGTAGTACAACTAATACTACAACTTTCAACAAAGAAAAAGTCTGGAGAAGACATTCTTGTTGAATTTATGTAAGGAAAAAGGAAGGGATTCTTAGAGGAGATCAGAGTTTAGAAAAAAGAGGATTTCTAATATGCATCTGGGACAGGTAATTAAACGTTTGTATATACGCTTACGCTTCCTGGAATAAAAGACTACAAAAATGGTACGCCACTCTGTTCATCCACCCACCTAGTACCAATATATGTAATAATTGCTCCGTATATTGACTTTCATTGCGATTCCTCTGGTACGAATTCTAATCTCAGAATAGCTTATACACATACCTATATGTTCTTGGCACATCGTGGCCTATAGAAACTTCCTATTCCGATCCTGGAGATTCTTCCAATTTGCCGGAACCTGCATTTAAGACAAACTCGAGTTTACTTCACTTTTATTTCTTCACCAAGCTATGGGCTGTAGATTACTTATATGCTGACTCATTCATTTATACAGGAAGTTGAACGGGCACACAAACAGAAATAAATACCGCTGGTGTGTGCCTGCAAGCATTCCACTTGCACTGCAAATACGCTGCGTTCCAGGGTACGGACTTTGTTTGGACAAACACAAACGTATATTATCTGTGATAAGTAGATTTGCTTTTGGCGTAGTGTATTCAAGTTATAAGCTGGAAAAAGGGCACGACGAATAACAACCGGCAAAAGCAAAAACGCAGAAAAAAGAGTATCTTCCACAACAAATAAAAAAGGGCAAACCAGAGAAATTTTCAATGGAAAAGCTCATCAACTCACTTTGCTTGGTGGTCTGGTACTGTCTATACTACACCGTGGTGACTCCAGCGATTCTTTTATGATGTCGATACTACGGATATGCCGGTTGCTCAGTTCGTAAAAAGTGATTCATTATTGAGAAAGAAAACCAGAAAAGTTTTTTATATGAAAGTGGATTGTCTTTCCTGCTCACATGTAAAAGGAAATTTGGAGAAGAGTCATTTTGGCTTAATTAAATAAGGCTTCTTGCACAATGATACGGTAGGTTTTCCTTCTTGAATACATTACTTATGCATACAACGCACACCCCACAAAATGTTCTAATCATCATATATGCATACGTTTCTGAAATCTGGTCAAAGATAAGTGGATTCGTGTGGTAGCTGCTCGGTTTTCGGATAGAACAACTGCGTGAAAGTTGCAGTGGTAGTACTATCCTAGATACACGATAATATGAGTACGCACATAATTGTGAAAATATTTCATGAAGAATTTGTAATGTTTTATGATTATGAAACAGTATCTTGTTATGTTACTTCAGTATATGAATGCATATCTTAGTTACGTTAATTGTTATTTATGGAGACATGATTAAGCAGACGGAACTCCAAAAACCCTGTTAAAAGATTCAGTGGTAGTACTAGCGCCGGTAATGAAATACGCGTGGGAATACAATTACGGCTCATAAGAGAGCCGTTGTCTCATTATTACCATGCATAGATAGACAACGCAATCCCTTCAAGTTTTCAACTTTATTGAGGTTAATGTTGGTGAAAAGGGCGTGTTGAAATCTTTCGGAAATTTACAATTTTTTGTGGGTGTATCCCAATTCATCAGAGATTTCTATTTTAAAAGCTTCCCTGTGATAAAAAACAGAGGAAACCGCAATTTGTGAAAGTGACAAGCATATTATATCTACTTTTGCATGCATCCTTGTCACTGTACCCTCATCAAAAATGTTTACCAGATGAGGGTTTGATCTGTTTGTGCCAAATAAAATTTATACGTAATAAACTTTGATGCGTTTTTACGTTTACTCGTAGCAAATTAAGTCCTTTGGCTTAATTGCACGCGTTTGATGTTCTATTTCCTGTTTTTTTCTTACGTCATGCCATTTTATGGTGTTTTTCTCTATAAAGTTCTTATATCGGCCCAACCAGCCGATAAAGTTCATCAAAAGAGACTCATTAAAAGTTTTTGGATCTAACCTGATAAACAAAAGGATTTATTCCACTAAATTAATAGAATCTTGTATGCTTGGGCCTGTGAATGTTTGTGTCAAATATAACTAGCAAAGCAGGTGCACACGCCCACGAGTCATTAGTTCAGCTTAAGACAGTTATGCCGATCGAGCTGCATTTGTTGTAAAGTATTCGATTAAATTTTAAGGTGACAAAGCTCAAAAATTACAATAAACAAGAAAGCATAGGCGCAATGCAGCTCAAGCCAGTATAACAAAATACAAATAATGTTTTTCAAAGTTTTAATGAATTGAAGTTTAGAATGACTTTGTCTATCCGTTCCCTTTTTAGGAGCGATAATATGTATAATTAACAAAAAGTTTTAAGCCAATAGTAAACTGGTATTTGGATACTCTAAGCATTCAGCTTATTGAGTTGATGAGCTCTCCATTTGAACTAAATTTAGCAGGCGTGCACTCATTAAAGTGAACAAGTTTTTTTTATAAATAAATGCTAAAATTAAATTTCATTTCGTAGGACATGAAAAGACGTCAATTGTCATTTACAAGTGGGTGGAATGCTTGTGCCAGGACTTACCGTCTATAATGACAAGTTGTTATTTAACATTTTCATGAGTTTCTGTTTCATTAATGAAAGTGAAAAGTATCACACAGATGTAGATTAGTAAAAGACCATAATAGTAATTTGCAGAAACTACCTGTGTGTTGTTAGCATCAATTTTGTTGGCAAATTTTACCAATTTGTACCGGGAGAAATTAAAATATTCATATTAAACATGCATGAAAATGTATTTCCCTAATTGCTGTACAAATCCCAGGAGAGCAGTTAACATTAACTTTAAGTTTGGATAAAATGTGGTGAAGCTGCAAAATTTAATGAGTGGTGATCGTTTTTTGTTAATTTGGAGGAACATGATTATAAATTACGCAATACTAAAGTTGTTTAATTAAACTGACGGATTTAAAGGAGATTCACAATTATACGCTAGAGTATAATCCTGATGTTTCATAATATATTCTGTAACAAGTTTCTCGTGAAAGTATTTAAAATAAATTGAAAATAATATTACTATACTGGCTTTCGTTACACCAGTTTTTACATAATGTTCATTATGTTAGCATCGGCTGAAGCGACTGTTGTGGTATGATGAGCACAGAAGCAGGAAAGAACATGTCGATCAGAAATATTATATAACTCTCTTCCACATAAAAGTAGGATATTTGAAAGCCATTCTGTACCAAAACGTGTCTGGTTCTGTTCACAAAACGGAATAAACTTCACAACAGAAGAAAAACATTAAATTTCATAATGCGCAATACTCT
>JAHZMV010004777.1:0-10125 GCA_027743765.1 Coecobrya sp. COE2 | reverse complement strand
TAATTCTAGATTTCTAATAATAACCCTGATTTCTCATAATATCCCTGATTTCTCAAAAATTCCCTGATTTCTCATAATATCTCTGATTTCTCTTAATATCTCTGATTTCTCTTAATATCTCTGATTTCTCTTAATATCTCTGATTTCTCTTAATATCTCTGATTTCTCTTAATATCTCTGATTTCTCATAATATCTCTGATTTTTTAAAATATCTATCATTTCTAATAATGTCAATGATTTCTAATAATATCCCTGATTTATCATAATATTTCTGATTTCTCACAATATCCCTGATTTATCATAATATCCCTGATTCCTCATAATATCTCTGATTCCTCATAATATCCCTGATTTCTCATAATATCCCTGATTCCTCATAATATCCCTGATTTCTCATAATATCCCTGATTTCTCATTATATCCCTGATTTCTCATAATATCCCTGATTTATCATAATATTCCTGATTTTTCACAATATCCCTGATTTCTCATAATATCCCTGATTCCTTATAATATCCCTGATTTCACATAATATCCCTGATTTCTCATAATATCCCTGATTTTTAATAATATCCCTGGTTTCACAGAAGATCCTTTATTTCACATAACATTCCTGGTTATACTTTACACAACTTTAGTTATACTTCCAAGTGCATTTTGTATTGACTAAATCGGACGTCATGTCATTTGTAGTGGTCATTAAAAATTTTTTTTGACCCCTGGTGAGCTGAAATTTTCAATTTTGACCCCTGGTATTTTTGGCAGCAGCGCTACCGCGCTGCGTAAGATTTTCCACGTCCGATTAAAAATATAATAGCTATAATAATTTGTATTTTTTAACCTTAAGATTTTATCTGAAAATGAAAATCAATATTTTATTCCACTTGGTCACGTAAGCAAAGTCAATGCTGAGTACATATTGTATCCAGGTTTAATTTAAACTCACAGTAAGAAACAGAACGAACACTGGTAGAAAGTAAATTGTAACCTGTAACAGAATTTTTATTGCAATTTTGCCACCGGAAGCAAATATTAAAGCAATAAACAACTTTTCCCGAAATTAGTTAAAAATGACCGTGGAAAATCGAAGGAAACGTATGTTCTGATTGAAAACTAAAATCTGATTACCAACTTCTTTGAGACTAACTTCCAATCTCCTTGAAAACAAACGCGCAGTAAGCTTACCTCGTATAAAACTGCAACTGAATTGAATTGAATAATTTCTTAAAGCGGAAGCGTTTTCTGTGAATATTGTCATCAGAATTATAATACAAAATTTGGTGAACTATTATTTCTCGATAAATAATTGAAACCAATTTTCAGTAAGATTATATGCAAATGTTAAAGTTTTATATGAAACTATTGAATGAAGGGTAAAACATAATATAGGAAGGAAGAGCCGTGCATAATTTCCGGTCCAATTTGATTACATGAAATTAATTGGAAAAACCTTGAGGTTTATCCTCCAACCCAATCCATGCATGTAGTTTTTAGTATTCAGACATTCCAAAAATCCTTGAAAAAGATAAATCATTTTAATAGATAAAATTTCAACCTTCATGAAACAAGCCATATTAACCTTGTCTGGAAATGAGTGATTATAATTTGAAAAAGTTTAGTGGTAACTTGCACAGATACAGGCAAAGGCATTTAACGAGAGTTACATCAAATATCTTACGGAAAAATAGGCGCGACATTTCCGGGAATTCAAAAATGGCGGAAGTGAATCAATCAGGTTGATTAAAAATCTTATTTCAATCAAAGTTGTAAAACTTCCTGGGTTGCTTCAAAGATAACACTCTAAAATAATTTCTTTTAATTCTTTACAGAAAAAATGTACAGCAAGCGAGTTCAGCTACTCAGTCATTGGATCTTCAAACTGGGGCAATATGTTGGAACGACGTCAATATCCTACAATGACAAAACCCAACTCTTGTCGAATCAAGAAAAACTGGAGAAGAAAGTTAGACGCAATTTTAGTCTTGCATCGATGTGGAGCATTTTGGCTCTTGGCTTGGTTGTAAAATACAGATACTTTGGCAGTAGCAAAAACCAGGATGGCTTTCACCTTACACTGGCCTGGTGGCTAGGATTCAATTGTATTCTTTTGGGATATTCCACGGCTCGGTTTGTAAACAAAGAGATATGTCAAACAGGAAACGGTCTAACTCTCTTGCTTCGTCAGATTTACGGTAAAAGTAGAGAAAAATATTGATAGACTTTAGGTTTGGATCACGTATAATCATGTATTCATTTTGTAGAAACTCACATGACCAAACCCTACCTACAACCATCTGGTGGATTATTTCTCGGAATGGAGCTTACGTTACTAGCCTTAATTCTGGGATGCGCTTTCCTCTTCTTGCTTGGTATACTTGTTCACATCTATAATCCCCGTGGCCTAATATTTCTTGGTGCCTTCATTCCTGAACAATATTTCATTCTACCCGTGCGACTGCTTGTTATTTGTTTTCATACTTATTTAATGGCTGTAATTTGCATGGGGATTCTTGTAATATGTGGACCATCCATTTTCTGGGATGCGCTTTCCTCTTCTTGCTTGGTATACTTGTTCTCATTTATAATCCCCGTGGGCTCATATTCCTTGGCGCTTTCATTCCTGAACAATATTTCATACTACCCGTTCGTCTGCTTGTTATTTGTTTTCATACCTATTTAATGGCTGTAATTTGCATGGGGATTCTTGTGATATGTGGACCATCCATTGTATTTGTAGTATACCTGTATTTTCTAATAGACCGGGAATTAAATGTAAACCGGAGAAAATATTTCTTTCACAATGATTTCCGTAAACCGCAAAATATCAGATTGATATACAGATCGCTGCAAATTTTACAAACTAATTGCTTGGTAATTAGCAAATTTGGATTGTATATTTTGTTGCTTAATGCGCTATCAATGATGTCAGCAATTTATATCACTTTTGTTTTAATTAAGTATTGGAGTATGTTACAATTTCTGACTAAAGCACCATTAGTTATAGGAGATATATTATGTTTAGGTTACTGGACAGTATTTTTGCAATTAGGTTGTGAATTATATGTTGCTGGAAGTAAATCAATGTTATCTTGGAAACGGCATAATTGGGGATTTCAGGAGCAAAACAAGTTAATGAAGAAGTTTCTGAAAAGCTGTAAACTGATTGTGTTTTGCTATGGAACAAAATTTGTAATTGGAAAGAAAAATATTATGGTTTTCTTTAGGGGAGTTGTGAGGGGAACGGTTAGGGCATTGCTAACAACCAAATAGTAAAATTATAATTGATCGTATATTGGAAGGTATTCGGATTTACTATACGAATAGAATTGTTTTAGGATTCAAATACAGTTAAATAATTTTTATCGTATTAATATTAATTAATAGAATTTAGAGTTTTGAGGAAACAATAAATTAATTAAAATTATTCTATTCATAGAACAGTACTATTTACATCTTTAAAAAATGTGACACCATTTTATTTAGTTAGGAAATCATTTAATCTGCAAACATTTTTCCTTGAAGAAATCCAACCGGGCTCGAGGAAAGAATAGTGCTGTAAGCAGTGTTACCCGTAACATCTGACAAATACAATTTTACGGATATGATTCAACCATTTTTCAAAGTATAATTAAAGGAAATACATTACGGCATGTCCTAATAATATATATTTTCAGCTATTACTTAAATAAATTTAATTTCTCTTCAGGTTATAATGCAACATATATTATATTTTATTATGGGGAACATATAAGCCGTGTCAGATACCTAAGTGGACAATGAAGCTCTGCGGCTTTTTAAGGGTCTATTTAATTGGTTAATTGAAGCACTGAAACTTCCGAATTTCAATATATGTTTCTGTAAGACAAATAATTCAATAATTAGCACCATCCAAGAATATTATGAAAGGTAAAAATAAGCTTTTTGTTATGAATCCGCAGTCGTTATTACATATAATAAATTTGTATTGAAGGCAACAAAGAGTGGTCAAGATATTTATTATAAAAACAAAACCTAAGGTATACTTTAAGCGCGACTAGCGATAAATGTTTCGTGATTAGCGATAAATGTTTCGCGACTAGCGGTATATGTTTCACGACTAGCGATAAATGTTTCGCGACTTGCGATAAATTTTTGCGACTACCAATAAATGATTCGCGATTAATGATAAATGTTTCGATGAAAATTCTGCAAAATGTGACGATATTAAGGATACTTACTTGAGCAAATTTTATAAATAATTTCTGGTCATCATTAACATCCTCCACGGTTCTTAAGTCAATCAAGTTGTCGTTTTCCGGTCAAGTTTTTACAGCCTTGAATGCCATATGACCCAGTTGAAAACGTGCATTATCAACCACATTTTCGCGTAAAGTTTGCACACCGTCAACTTGTTTTTGGATTCCCTGCCCCACATCAAGGGAGAAATGTTCATACTGCTTAAGCAAAAAGCCCGTTTTACTTGTTCCGTTTTTTATAAAATCGTGATTCAACAATGCAACAAAAGAAGAAATTGTTTAGAGAAACCATGATGCATTTCCAATAATGATACAGTTTCATGATAGAGAATATAAGAGAGATAATGAGTTTGAAAAACAGATGGAAAATGGTAGATTTTTGCTTAGAAAATGGTGATAATATGGATTACGTATAAAATATTATTTACAGTGTTTAATCTGTCCATAAAATACATTTTGCTCTTCAAGGTTTGCCAAATCGATTTGTTGACCCTATTAGCAGTTTCTGAACCTCATTATCGTTTTCCGATTTGATACATTTCTGGGAGAAATGGTATGGTATTAATTTAAATAAGTAAGCCCCTAATTTATATTCTTATGATATTTTACCTATTTTGTTCTAATACACTCATCCCACTGAACTATCTTCAATATGCACAATGTTTGAATTCATAATACCCGACATTTAAAAAAGGTACAGTCGAATGATATAGCGTTATGAAAAAGCATTTGTTGTATACAAATTTTAATTTTGTTCCATGGGTACAAATAATCAATGATGAAAGCAGTTGTAGTTTTTGTTAGAAATTAGTCTTGTTACGACACATGCTATTTAAAGTCTAAAAAGTAAATTGCATTTCATAAAGTCACGTCTCCGGTATTTTATTTCTTATGGTGCTTGGTCAGAGACAAAAATGCATTTTTCTTGTTCCATTGGATCCGGGTTCATGTTTGAACCTACCGGGCAATTCCATGCTTTCGAAAAGTCGTTTGAGTTCTGTAGTGTCCCTAGAACGCGAAATTTTGAAGGACTATGTTCATCGTGCTTAAGCATGAACTCCATTCCTTTTTTCGTGTAGACGTTGCAAAATTGCTGTAACGAATACACGCAAAATGTCAAATTATTTAAAACTTCATATAAATTTATTTAAAGTATATATAAGCTTACTTGAGTAAATCCAATGAAAAATTTCTGATCATCAGTGAAATCGCCCGGCAATTTTTGTCTAACCGACTTCACGTTGTTTTCTTCATTTGGCATGTTGTCGGCTTTGAATGCCATATAAGCCAGTTGAAGACCGACATTATCTGCTAAATCTTCACGGAAAGTGCTGTCAACATTCCAGTAATTTTTTGTTCCGGGCGATAAATTGAGAGAGATATTTCGATACTGGTTCAGCAGGCATTCCTCTTCGCGGGTTTTGTTACTGTTCAACTTGAAATTCAGCAATGCTAAAAACGAATAGATTGTTTTCTGCATCGATAATCAAGTGACAAGATTTAATAAATGACGGACAGTTTGTTAGTTTACTGGATCCTACAACTTACCAGCCCTATCCAAAATGTGAGAGAATTCGTGAGCAAATGAAGTTCCCATTGCGCCGTAGTTGTGCGCTCTAAAATATTGATATCTATATATTAAAACAAGCTTTCCAAATCGCAAATTTTGGATTGTGAATTTGCTTACTAAAAATAAGTATCGAGTTTTTTACTTAAGTCACAGCCATGAAGTTTTCACTCAACTCTTGTTGAGTTGAGATCAATTTTTGAAAGCTTCATGTACCGCAGAGCATGCATGTGTTCATTTTAGGAAATAATGTAGAGCATACAACAATTTAAACTAGGAAATTTGTTCGTTGGGTAATTACCTATTTTGATGACCAACTGAAAAGTACGGGGGCATAAGCATCTTCCAGTTTAAATCTTAAACAAATGTGAATAATTAACTATCAAAATAAATATAGAACAATTTTATGTATGTCAGAAGCACCAATACGTACATATTTGGTGTCGTGCAGGGGCAGAAAAAGCTATTCCTGTTTCCATTTTACTCCAATCGCTGAAAACATAAACCTCGTTCTTACATGTGTTACCTTACAAAAGTAATTTGAAAAACTGATTTCTAATTGTAAGTGAATTTCGTACCAGTCGTTATTCCCAAGTGGTAAAATTGGGACCCTTTGTCGTTTTCCTGTATGCCATTCATTCAATGCCATAACTTGTTCCAACAAAGTTGGAAGAGATAAATTTAACTGAAATATGTATTTTGAATTTTAGTTTTTGAAACGAACCAAAAAGTATTTTACATTTTCTTTGTTAATATACCCCAGCGTATTCCATTTGCAGCCTGTTGTTTTCAAGTATCCAGTCCGGAAATGCTACACAAATATTGGTGTCAGGGTCTTCTTGCAGTGCACCACTAGCATATTTTGCATCACGAAATACCTTCTTATATTGTTCGTACATACGGACCACCTTTTTAAAACATTATATTAATAACGAATTGCTCGAAAGTTTATAAANNCAGTGCACCACTAGCATATTTTGCATCACGAAATACCTTCTTATATTGTTCGTACATACGGACCACCTTTTTAAAACATTATATTAATAACGAATTGCTCGAAAGTTTATAAATTAAATGTAAAAAAATGTTTTTGAAATACTTCAATTTACAAACCTCATCACGGGATTTTTTGAAACAAGCTTCGCTTCCATATTCCTTTTCTACCAATTTGGGTTCCAGCACAAATCTTAATCTCTTTCGTACAAAATCAATACAATCGGCTTCGCTCATATTTGTGATGTTTCTTTTCAAACCAAATAGCCCTTCAAGATGTAGTTCCCTCAATTGTTTTGTTGTCAAGGCAATCATGCTATGTGCCATTCTGAAATGCAGGTAATTTGCTAGATCGATTTTGTCCAGGGAATTTATATAGGCTTGTACATTCAAAAGATGATTGATATCATTAATGTACACCATTGTATCTTTCGAAATTTCTACTCCAGATGTTTCGTACAGAAGGTTCAACATTTCCAAAAGGTTTATCTGTATAAATGTTTTAAGAAAAAATGTTATCATGAATATTCAGATATTAAAAAATATCATTTTGATACCCTTACAGTATTTATGAATAAATTTTATTATTTTATTGTATACGTACTGAGCTACCAGAAACCTCAAATTTGTCAAGCATTTCCTGAAGATTAATTAATGTTGTAAAGCCAAAGTTTTCAATAAATCCATATCCCCTTCTAAACTCCACAACTGTGGACTCGTTTAGTCTGTTAAGGACAACTAGGTCAGCATGAACTTGTTTTATTCGAGCGGCTTGCTCGTGTAAGCTAGTTTCATTAATTTCTAGCTTGTCTTTTTTGCTCATTAGTTGCTTGGATAGATCAACGATGTAGCTGTTCCATGGCCAAAATACATTAAAATTTCTTAAATCATACAAATCTGATGCAGGCTTAGTGATATTAACAAACAAAGTGTTCTTCCCAAACCCACTCTCAACATCTCTGTACGAATTTATGTCCAATATAACCGGCCTATAAAATCTTCGTTTCAGTCCCACAGCCGATTTCATCCAGTTGAAATTATCTGGGTTCCATTGAGCCGAACCCGAGATGATTGGCCATCCGCCGTAAAATCCTAAAGTGTCTTTAACGAAGTCAAGGAGATATGTTTCCTCGATAGCATCCAGATCGTTAAGCTCCATACATTTGCGGTATAACAGCTTGGCTTGTCTAAAAGCTGGATTTTGTGTGTCTTCATATTCGTCTTGGAGCAGCTCTATTAAATCATTCAAGTGACTTCATCAAAGGAAATCTTAACAATATAATTGTTAAATCAGTGATTATATTCATGTCTCACCAAGAGTCATTTCGTTGATTACTTTTTCTTGTTTCCTAAAAGTAGTCCACTCGTCTTTTCCTTCAGGTATCGGATTATTTTTCTCCCAACCACCACATGCAAACTCATAAAAATTGTCACAAGGGTCGGCATCTCTATTCAGGCTACTGTAAATATCTGGAACTGTGTAGTTTTTCGATTCATTCGAACATGAACTTTCATTGCCACTACCATGAATAAATTTCTGGAACACAAGAAGTGGGACTATGACCGTGCAAATAGTGAATATTATTGCAAAACTCAACCAAACCAACAACGGAGTATATTCCTTTTCACATACGGAACTGCGGATAAAATGAAAATATATTTTTGCAAAATTGAGCGACCGCCTTATATTCAAGGGATAAGGACCTTTATTGCGAAGGTGTTATTACCTTAACTTATTTCGCATCAAACTAAAGAATCGAGAACCAGGTGGATCATCTTGGGCTTTATTGTCGTGGTCGTCTTCCAACGCAACCTGTCCATAGCGTTTATTCCAGGCTGCCATAGTAAACCAATGTTTTAAATAAGACAAATGGCTTACCATTTGCGAGGTTGAGCGAGTAGTGAATGAATTTGGAGCTTAATGCTCAGCTTATATGTTCTAAACTGCAGATTGTATTTGAATTTCTAGTTCGACGACACTAACTATTAAGTTGATGTTTTTGCATCCTGTTGTCAAGTTTAACAATGATAACGGAATATACTGATTAGTGTTTACCTTATGGACGTCATTCTTTAAGTATGCATAAGTGATAAACTTATCCAATGACGCAAATGAGAATAAACTACCGGTGCTGACTTGATTCGAAACACCCAGTGTACTCAGTACCCAGTAGAGTGTTTTATATACTGAGTATGCACAACGGAATAATAAATAGCAAATATCGCAAAGTTCAGTGGAACATAATCTGATTTTGTTTGATTACAACTGGCAAGGATATATGTCGCCGATAAATCCCAGATTGTATGAGGTATGAGGTGTGAGGAGGATCGGAACATTAGTCACGCTCTGCTGCAGTGTATGACTTGTTTTATTATGACTCCAAAATTTAAGGCGAATATGTTTGTCTATGTTCAATTTCTTATCAGCTTATATCCAAACAATGTACAATAGTAGCATATGTGCGTCAACGTTGTTATATAGGAAATGATTTTCACAGCACGATCACTACTTGCATGACAAACAATTATGTTCACTGAATTTGGAAGATGCAATGACCTAAATAATGTTGTTTTTATGATTGTGCCATACAGGCAGAAATTATTGTAATATCGTTGACTACACCTCTTATTTCCATGAAAATTAAAAGGTCCAAAATTAACAGGGATTCATTCACCAAAATGCTGTCTTATCCGTTTGGTATGAACCAACCAAATAATATTATCAATCAAAAAGTGAACATTTTATTCAAGTTTATATTTATCCAGAACCAGTTCCGCCGTATTCAAATGCCTAAACTAATAAAAGATACGTATTTAACCGACGCAAACAGTAATCGTTGTAATAACAAATTTGAAATTCATTGAAAAGAAAACAAATTCGTGACTAACGATAAATGTTTAGTGACTAGCTATACAGCTAGCTATTCTGTAAATGCGTCGCGGCTAGGAATAAATGTTCCGACAAGTTGGTATTTTTTGCTTTTGTAGAATTAAGCTGTAATCAAGAAATATATGAATATTTCAAATGATCTTCGAAATTAAAAATCAAGTGAGACAGAAATTCCTTATGCCTTTATGGTGATAATAACATTCCCTGATACACCGATAAATAATTGCGGACTGGATGAAGATATCAGAAAAATGCACGATGTTTTTATGAATTTTTTATAGATGTGGATATATTCAAATCTCAAGGTGAATACCTTAAATTAGGAAACAAAATATAGGAAAGAAGTTGTAAAGTAGACTTGAGTAGTATTTTAACAATCTAATTTTTCAAAATAGGATGGAAGAGAGCTTCAATTTTATAAATTTGGTGCCAAATAATA
>JAHZMV010004775.1:0-15816 GCA_027743765.1 Coecobrya sp. COE2 | reverse complement strand
AATATATTTTGTTATTTCTGGTTTACGGTCAGTTGAAACTCGTGTATATGCAATAACGAATAATAAAGTTCCCAAGTGTACCTTCCTTAATACGAAGGGATTTTCGAGATAAATGGGTCAGCTTTGATAAGGAATATCTCAATGTCAGCTGCATCAATTAAGTCGGCAAGCATATCGTCAGATAGCAGAAGATTAGGGCTTTCGAACGACGTATTACTTACACTTGCAGACCTCTGTCGTCCAGAGATATTGCAGGAAATATCCATCAACAAGGTTTCTGTAAGAGCTAGCACTGATGTTTGAGCTGAGTTGCACTAGTTTGTAAATGTCCTCTCAGGCATTTAAAATCACATTTAGCGCTAAAACGTGATTATAGCTAACATCCTTACATCTAGTGCTACATGATCCAGGTTTGCACATTACGCATTCGCTGAAGTTTCACCAGAAAATTTCCCTAATGTGGGGAAAACTGGCTAGCCTTTTGCATTAAAATATATACTTTGTAAATTATGGTGCCCAGTATGGTCAGAGTGCTATATTTTCCTTACGTTTTTTTTACAATAGTCACAAAACAGTTGGTACTACCTAGAACAAACCTTGAAAAGTGTAAAAATGTGTACATTTCAAATTCAGACCGATGAATGTTGAACGAGGGTATTTTTTCAAATTCGCGACAGTTTGACAAATCATATTTCGTGGGTCGCCAGAAAGATTATATGGGTATTAGAGTTTGCTAAGCGCAAACATCATCTGTACAGTTGTTAGGTTTTTCCATCGTGACAATTTGTGTTCCAATGAATTGGAAATTACAAGCACGAGAGGTAGTGTAAAATGGGTAACGCAGTGAAAAAAGGGAAATTTAGGGGTTTCGACATCTAGGCCCGACATCCCAATCCAGAACATTCTAGCCTTTTGTGAAAGGGTGGAAAATGTGGGCAAGGGTCAAGGCTATCTGCATATAAAATATTAATTCAGTAGGTTAAATCGTTTTGTAATGAGAGCCAAACAAAGTTGATCCATGTAACTCGAAAATCCCTTCGTAAAATACCGCTGAATAACTTGTCCCCTTATATAACGTACATATTTACCGTTCCGTTGGGGTGCCGTTATATAGAGGTTGCACTGTAGTGGATTTAAAATATTAAATCATATTAAAAATTATTATAATTCATAAGCCTTCAATCAATGCGTATGCTTATTCGGTTTTGATTGTACGCCAATATTTATAGAACCCGTTTGATTTGGAATTTATTCCCAAAAACAGTTCAGTGGAAGATTGTATTCTCTTGGGTTTAAATAGAATGGTTTTGCAGCAGTTGAAAATAAATTTCTATTTCGAAATTGTTGCATTGAATAAATAAATATTAATTAGTATCTCAATAATCTATAATTGATAGTTTTCTATGTTGATATTTTAAGAGAATCGGGCCTTCATTTTTATAACAATATTGAATTACTCTTCTGTACGTATGTCAATGCTTCTGTAATCCACACACGAAATTTTTGCTGCTCTATGTGTGATCAATATAAAATATTTATATAGTAGGATGAAACAATCTTAACAATTCAGTAATTGTAAAATCGTGTTATAAGTTAATCCGAACTGGTGACATATTTTAATGTTGGCTCAGAAGTTTGATAAGTTTAAAAATAAACTTCATTTTTGTCTGCATCTGCATAATTACAACTTGCTTTTTGTATTTACTTTAGTAACTCCAAATTGTCTTTTTATTGTATTTATATTTTTTGTTAATTTTGCTCTTAATCGTAGTTTTATTTGAATCTACATTTAAATCACTATATTGGTTTTATTATCTCTAATTGAGAAATTCAACGACCATTAGGAAAATAATTGGAACGACTACATCAATTTCTAAAGAGAATCATTCCTTGACATGGCTTACAAAACAGTGATATTATATTTTACGGTGCCAGAAATACGCATACGAAATGTTATATTTAATTAAAAATAAATAAATTACAGCATAAATTCTGTAAGTTTAAGTAGTAACGATTTTAATTCATGTTTTCTCATATTGCATAAATTAAATTATTATGCATATTTCGTTTTAAATAAACATTAAACAGAATGTTACCTGCTATTACTTTCAATATGAAATAATGCATAATATCTCTCCCAATGAAAACATGGGAATATCTGATAATGATGCTGGGAATTAGCTGTGAGTGACAAAAGAAATAATGATAAAATTATTATAATTCAATACCATTCACTCCAGGGAAAAGCGAGAAATGGTTATATTTACTTTTTTTTACTTGTATGCCGACTACTTTAGAACACGTTTTTATTTGTAATCCATCATAAACAGGTAGACGGAAGCGATTGTTCCACATGGTTTACATAAGCCGAAGTATTTCGCTGGAGTATAATATAAACTTGCATTACAGAATTTAGTTTGAAAAACAACAAGTTTTCTACTAATAAACTAATAAATGCACATAACTGGCTAATTGCTATTTTATTTTATTAAAAACTTATGAAATACTACCTTTACAATTACGAATGCATAGCGTAATATTAATTTAAGAGCAGAGAAACCTAACAAAAGCGGCATTTTTGTATTTAGAGGAAGCAGGTTTGCCCATCTAGAATGTTCTACACAACTGATAGGTTCTCACATTTTGTGCAACTTGATAATTCACGCTGCTTAGCCCTTTAAATTAATTTTTTCCAGTACCTGTTTTAAGCCCAATTTGATATGAAAATTAATTTTGGCAAATCTGTTACGGTTTCATAAACTGTGACATTTTCACGACATAAATTAGTTTACCACCGATAGGAAATATAGTGAAATAGCAGGTCATTATTGAAGTAATGATCGCTACGGATTTCCGTACAAAATTATGTCACACTCAAAATAGAATGGAATGTCATTCTCCTGTTATTTTTTGCTTGATAATTAAAATATGAAGTGTGCACAAAAGCAAGTCGGAGTCAGTGTTGAAAGAAACGGAATTGATGAACTGACGCAATGCAGATAAAAAGAATAGGACATCTCGTCAAATTTAAATATCATGACCATATTAGAAAAAGTAATTACTCGATATATTATTTTCAATTTTTATCTGATTAATTGGGTATATCTGAGAATGTGCAATGCCCTATTGAAATATGGGTCCTCTTTACTGAATAAATTCAAAAAGTAATTCAGTTGAATTGTTGTACTTGTGGTTTGACACGGTCGATTTGGTGTTGTCCATTCAATATAACTTTTTAATAAAATCTGAAAATAAAACTAGAGAAACTTGACCAATTGAATATAAATTTTGCTATCTTATATGAAATTATTCATAATCTGTTTTCAAATACCTTTACTCCAGAATCTCACCCAAACATTTATAAATATAAAACTGTTTAGGCAAAAACCAAACTACACTATGTAAATTTGGTTTATTGGCTTGCAGACAAATTTCATACTGAAAGATTATAATTCAATACCATTGATTCATCTGTAACGGTTAATATTATGCTTAATACAGAGAGGAAAACCCCCCAATATTTAATTTTAGTTTCATATAATTTAATATTATGGTTTGCAAAAATACTCTATTTAGTATTTATGACTGATAAGCTCAATTGTGTATGAAAATAAGAAATAAAACTGTTATTTTATAAATGAATCAAGTGGAGGAGGATAGTTAAGTTTATCTAAAGCGACTCCTTATTAATATGCGCTTAATTGATGATCATAAGGATATTTACAATTCTCAAAGTGATATTCCGTTTTTGTTATACTTCGGGGCCATCAGAATATACGAATCCCAAATTTAACTGTTTGACAGTTCAGGTGTTAGCCCGACCGTGTAATTTACGGTAGTTTTATAAACAGCGAAGTAAAAATTTTCATCCATAATGCCTATCATTATTCACTATTTGTCTTGAATTTTTAAAAATGCATGGGTTCTATGCCGGCAGCAGTCAACAAATTGGGCACTGTAAAAGTATGACGTATAGATTTTGACGAAGAAGTGCACAGGAATGACAAATAGTTTCCACGAAAAGAATTACGCGTCAACAGAAGAAGTTTCGAAAAATTAAGTTGAGTCGGCAGGTTAATTGCTTACCAAACACCGATTGGCAAAAATTTGTAAAAGGAATGAAGTATACCATTTAATGATATTTTGCTGTGTTAAGTTTCCCCTGACTACTAAAATGTCTATGGAGTAATATGCTTTTGAAGGTTTTTATATGGCAATAAAACCTACATACATATGTATACAGTTGGTTACTATTGAAACAGCAACTTGGTATTCGTTACTACTGAAGGTTTGCATCTGACAACTAATCGACAAGGGCAAGTTTCGAATATGGATCTTCTCAATATCTGGTTCTGAACAAAAAAAATCAAGTTTTTTAAAATTTCAAATATACTTTATGACATAAGAAATATCATTGAGGTGAGGAATTCAGCAAATGTCAATTTTAAATCACAGAAATCAAGTTTTCAACCTTTGAAGAGTAATTTCAAATTGACATTTGCTGAATTCTTCACCTCAATGATGTTTGAGGTGAAGAAAATATCTGTCTACCAATTTTTAGTCCGAAATTTGAAATTTTAAAAAACTTGATTTTTTTTTGTGTCGGGAGATTTTCCATCCATGGTGAGCAATTAGCTAATTATATATTCATTTTTACAAAAGTCAAGATATCTCGAATGCCCTGTAAGATAATTTAAAAATTTTAAATGCACTTGATCGGGCAACTCCTTGGTCACATTTAGCAACTTTCAAAAATACCCGAAAGCATGCTATATTCGAGTAATAAATTTTTGAAAAAGTCATGTTTTTAGTCGAAAAATCTAATTTACTCTAAAAGTACTAATTATTTTTTAATGATTCTTTTTTCTAATGGTCACATTTTGCAACTTTCAAAAATACCCGAAAGTATGCTCAATTGGAGTAATAATTTTTTGAAAAAGTCATCTTTTTTGTCGAAAATCCTAATTTACTCGAAAAGTACTAATTGGTTTTTGATGATTCTTTTTTCTAAAAATGGTACTCTGTGGGATACACATTTCGTCTTCTAGAAGTTTTGTTGTAAAATGAAACCTGTTCTCGAAAAAAAATATTTTCTGTTTTCTTGCATACGAAATTTGAGGTCACCTAGCCCCCTTGGGGTACATATTTGGGGGTATGTTCTTCTACGAAATCGGACCTCCTTGATAAGCTCCATAACATACTAGAATATCGTAACCATGATTATTTTGCCCATATACATTTTGCACCGTGTGGCGGGATCATGTCTTGTGAATGCTAAAACAAATACAAAAATATTAATTGAATGCACTGAGCATTATGTAGACCTTGTAGGAGAACTTGATGGTGGAGTCAATATTGCTATTACATGTTTATTATATTCTATGACATATCCATATGTATCGTGTTAATAATGACAAACTTTCTGATAAGATTATAATATCAAGTATTGGACTATTATTACTAGATTGTTTTATTTTCGTGACAAAGGAATATGGACACTTATGTACCTAATTCCTCTGAAAACAACAATGCACATTCCAATAATCTGATAATTTTGAATTTGCTAAATTGCAGAACAAATTTTTACTCATTTAACATACAATAAGGCGAAGTCTTTAAAATTTTCTTCGTCATTTAAAGAAATAAAAAACAGTTTATTACTGACTTTGACCAGGTTTTCCGTTTTAGCATGGCAACGCACTCTAGACAATAATGAAGTTCCATAGTTTGAAGAAAGACATTCAACTTTCACTATACTTGCACTTCAATTTTATGCATTAAAATACATAGTAATGGCATAGCCAATGCCAATGAGATGTGATGAGCTTCAAATATATTTTATCTACATACTACATTTTTTTGTTTAGCATATTGAAAGCAATGTGTTTTATTTTCTTCAGAGAAAATTTATTCTCTGCATATAAGTTTCATGGGGAATATACTTCCTAGTGAAAATCTGTATAATACGTTAAGATATTGAATTATAAAAGAAAAAGACTCATTATTATCAATAAATAAGCCACCATGTGAACACTCTGAATACTTTACCCTAGTAATCCATTTTTAAAATGCTTTCAAACTACACATTGTACATAAGTATGAACATTTCGTTGACTTCGTTATATTCTTACATTTTTAATAATTTTCATCAACATTATTATAATTAACTTGCAGTCTGATGATGACCATTAAAATTCGAAACGCGTCATTGGTCCGCAATTGATTCTGAAGAAGTTGAACGTGTTTTATTTATTTCTCTACATAAACGAACCCCAACGTCGTCCTTGACTGTCATAGACATTACACAATATCGTAAATACAATGCTATCACAGTGTTACACTTTTGTTATGGAAACAACCGTATGCCGTATCAGGATACTACCATTGACGTAAAAGCTCTACATTATCGTCGGCTTTGCTCGTATGAGAGCAAAACAAGCGTCGGTTTTATCGTTTACATGACAACAGTTACGGCACAGACGAGTTTGTACCTACATGATAGCTTCCTGTATCTCCAACACGCGTTAATATGAAATGGAATACAAAGTTAACACAAATGGGTTATTTTATGCAAACAATGCGTTTATTTAATATTCATTGAACTATATGTATTCCAAATGCCTCTACTGAAATAATTGCCTCCTTTGTTTCTTTCTTATGAAACCTTTGAATCTGCATGAAGAGATGCGTTCCATTGTTTTCAATAAGAACATATTTCATACCCACAAAGTTTTGTCATAAGCATACTTGACGTAATAGTAAAATACCAATATATAAATAGGCGATTTCCATATTACTTTCTTGGAATTTAGGTATTGCTTTCACTCCCCTTTCCTTAAAACTTGCTTCATCTTCTTGTTTTTTTATAATAAATGAGTGTCGTGATTCATCCGTAAAATATTCCAGGTGTTTTGAATGTTTACCTCATCTCATAATCACATATCATTCGCACCCACATTCCAGAGATTATTTTACCTCATGGGTTATACATAATCCATGTATTGACGCACGCATGTTTATTATATTATTCCGCTCTAGCATTGAAACGAAGTTGTCAATTTTGCCATTAATATAGATCACCAATTGTTAATAATTATCTTACTATTTGTTATACATATTTAACTACGGCCGAATCTAGCACGATGCATATTGTAATGGTCTACGACATATCACCCTTACCGTTATGCAGTTGATCATGTAGGTCATGCCAATTGTTCAATAAAACGTTCAATGTCCTATTATTTACCTTTGTAACCATCAAGAGTGAAGTTATGTATTTAAAAGCATGTAGAAACGGTGCTTAAACAATTGATGCAATACCATGGTTTAGAACATTTAAATTTTTTCTTTTGCAGATTATATATTGGATGTTCACGATCGTCTCAATATTGGAAACATTGGGCAATGCTAAGCTTAAATGCCTTGCTTATATAGAAAATGGTGGACTTGAAGAGTTTACACTTATGTGCTACCAAATAATAGACGCATGTCTGAAGATCTATTCCGCATATTTATTCTCCATGCAACAAAAGCAATTTGCAAAGATGCTTCGGAGCATTGGTCGACTCCGTGCTTTTGTCAAAAGGAATTCAAAATCAGACGATGACAATTATGACTCCAGAATGGTTACTTGTCTAATCTGTCTCACCTTGGCGATTTCAACATTGAGTGTTTTATTCAATACTGGAATCATTGGATGGACATTCAAGAAAGAGCAACTGATTTCGTCTTTACGAATATCGTTTGGAGTCTTTGTATGGAGCCCCAACTCCTTCAACCGTAGCAGCACTCATCTGAGCGAGCTGACTGCCCAGTACGGAGAGACCTTAACAACAAAAACGGCTGTCATGGGATTACTGGGGCTTGGAATACACTGGTGCAATCGTCTGATTGCAAATGCAAATTCAGATCTAATCCTGACAACAGCTGCGACCTTAAAGAAGCAGATTCATGGATTGGGAAAAGAAGTAAAAAATCCTGACAACGACATTGAGCCAGTAACGTTGGAGAATTTTGAGGCAGAAGGAGGACAGTGGCAACACTACGAATTGCTCAAGGACGCAAATGATGAAACAAACGCCACATTTGATTGCCTACTAAAATACGTCCATGTTGACAACCTGATGCTAGTAGTACATTTCATCATGAATGTGTTTGATGGTGAATTTGGATTCTTCGTTATTGTAAACTTTGTTTACAATATTATCAAGATCGCCTTCACATATCGACTCGGAGCCAAAGCATCGGAAATGGTAAACCTTGTGATTAAACATTTGTTTATGAGGCTACTTTAATAAGTTTAATAATAAAATTGAAATGCCTTTAGGAATTCTACCAATATATTCTGACTGTGTGTCGTTTTATTCATTTTTTATGTTAGAACGACATCTTTCGCGAATGGATAAGGCGATTGATTAAGAAAAGTATGGACAATAGATTCATAAAACTGGCGTTTGTTATTTTGGAACAAATGAAGGAAATGCCATTGGGACTTGGAAGAGGACAGTTTTTAATTGACGAGAATTTCTTATTTCGGGTAAGCCAAGAGATTTATTGTATATTTAGTTATTTTAAGTGCCATAGTTAATGAAGTGTCGATTTGGACAAAACGAATATTCAAAAGCGAATAACTGGCATACATGTCCATAATTTCAAACATAAATTCATGCAATTCATTATCGATTTGTTTTAGTTTCTTGGAGGTGTGGGGTCCGTGTTCGTACTACAAGCACAGTCAAGGGAAGCGCTGTCAAATGAGTGATGAACGAAGGAAAGAACTTCATACCATATCAATATGGTACACTGTGAATACTATGGTGGTACTAGGTGGTCGTTTCTCATTTTTATAATACCATTTATTGCTTGAATCCTCGTCACACTCGCTCAGCTGCCCATTTACATAGATGTAGAAAATCCAAAAAAATACCTTAGACTACCCTTTTGCCATCACGTATATTTATATAAATTTAAAAAGTCGTAAGATTGTATAACAAGAAAAAATTATAACCACACTATTACTATAGAGACTCACGTTGCATAACAAATTTAGTATAGCATATAACATGATAGAAAGGACGGAATCATTAAATTTTAATCTATTTGAGAAACTATAAAATGCTCCATTGTGCCAACATATTTCATGGTGCCATCCGTCACGTCATGAAAATTTATTTTTATACATCACGCCATTCCTGCTATTAGAATTACCATAGTTTGACACCGGAGCACTAACAAGTAATTCGTTGCTCGCTACAGACATTTCACAAATTGCTTCAGTCAGCCTTTTCAACGGTTTTTGTTGAGACACAGCTTAGAAAGCACAGAAATGAAGTCTTTATTCAAATTATCATTTATTTTCTGCTTGGTTGTGCTTTGCATGATGATGGTAAGTTGTAATATTTTTATTTTTATTTAAAAACGGTCGTTGTTAACGTTTTTTAGATCACATTACAAATATTCATTTTCTAGACTCCAATCATGGCCGTTACTGCCAAAACTAAGCAGTCGAAAGCCGCCAGTAGTGTGATCACTTGATTAGCGGAACTTAGCCAAAGATTTGTGACCATGCAGTTTAGGCAAACGATCTTAAAATTTTAATTTGTCTATTTTCAAAAAAAAATTTAAAAATGCCAATATTGAAAAACATTTTCGAAACGTTAACAATAAATAAATTTCACGCTATGTTTTTCTAGAAATAAATTCACAAAATATTGCAATCATTTATAAATTCCTGTTGCGTCATGTTTCTTTTAAAATGATTATCATTCCTGCTTGCAGTCAACCAATTGTTAATTGATCTAAGCTTTTTGTCATATTGTTTATGGGGGTGGATATGTAATTGAATTAAAGACATAGATAATAGATGGCCAGACAACCTTTGCAAAAAAATTGTACAAAGACCTGCCAGTGTAGAGTCATTTGCCAACACGCACACTCATAAATTAATATCCTATCAAGCAAAACTTTGCATGACACTGTTGTCTTTGCATGATGATAGTAAGTACAGACATTAGACATGAAAGAGTAATAAATCTTCATTCATTGCATTTTTCATTTTTCTGGTTGAAAGTCTTTGCGAGGATACCACTCTCTGTTAACATTTGATTCTCTCTCTCACTTGCTTCATGACTACATACAGATAGGTACATATGATCGCAATGACCCTTCCGGCAGAGAAATGGAAAAGAGAGTATCACGAATTTTTTTTCTAGGAACAGTAGTCATTGTATAATCATTTTTAATTGGTATTGGTTTATTTTAAGTCTATTCGATTCTACTAAACTAGAGTTTTCAATTCTCAGCAACCTATCATGGGTGGAAATGTAAATAAAAGTAGAAAACTGAAAATAAAAATAAAAAGCTTATAAAATAAAGTGTAGGATGCACGACAAGGTATTAATTAAAAATTACCAAACAAATCAAGAATTGGTAATAGTCCATATTCCTTCACATTATAATTATGAATTGTGAACTGGATACAGCAAAGTTTCATATAGAAAATTATGTATTGAACAGTGCATTATAAAGAGTGTCTTGTAGGTGTAGCATAAATAGTTTAGTATTATGGAATAATTATTAAATATATCTGATGAAGTACCATGGATTTATCATTTTGAATGTCATGGAATTTTACACGTAAGATTTTCCAATAAATATGACGTAGTGTAGGTAGGCATAAATATAATTATTACTATTATTAAGTTACTTGAAATTTAACATAGAAACGGCAAAGTATATTTGTGAATGGATCACAATAGCATTTATTAGATTAATGGTGAAAGTCAGTTTGCAGGATTATCATTTTTATCGTAAAAGGTTATTGAAGACAGATAATCACCAGATGACATTTGTTCATTTTCCACTTACATTAATTATTTCTCATCATTTGTCATACTTGTTTCGCTTGCGAATGTCATATGCAATGACAATAGGACATTAAATACATAGAATCAATAATTAGATATTGTTATTAATATACTTAACTGTTGTTATTGTTATGTGAAAATTAAGTCAATTCTAACATTAATACTAATTTAAATAAATGTAAAAACTCATTCGTTATTATAAGTAGAAAAATCGCGTAGAAAGAGATAATATTAATAAAAAGGTTTTTTTAAAATTCCTTGCTAAAACAAAAAAATGAACAAAAATGAAATTTTTTAGCAAATAAGCGTGACCATTGAATATGGTATTATATACTTTAATAATATTATAATCAAGAATAAAGCGCCATGATATCTAGTGTACTTTTTTACAAGGAAGGAGCCACATCAATTTTTAGGTGAGAAGTTTGAACAGTTTTTAAACTGCTCTCCGTGAAATTTCCAGCCGTTATATATGTGTACCATTTATATCAGTATTCATGGAACTAAATATTTCCTACTTGATTAAAATTAATAAAAAGCAATCAAAAAATTTAAATGTAGTAAAAAGCCTAGCTGTCGTAATTTAAAAAGTAAATTGCAAAAAATGTCAATAAAATAAAAAACAAAAATAATCAATTTCAGAATCAATTAAAAATAAAGTCAACTATGTATAATAAAATATTTAGTATGTAATTTGTAAATGTAAATTTTGAAAAAAATATCAAGTAGTCCTTATTAACTGTAGTGAAAAATCATGTAATTATTATGTTGATATTGGTAAAATTGATGTACATATAATGGAGACGTAATAATAATAGACATATATTGTATTTCAATGTATTAGCTCAGCTTAATATTAAAAATTATTACTATTACTTATTACTTGAAGTCATATATTGTGTATTAAAATTATCATATTCAATATTGGTGTAGCCAAGAAGTTGAGTCATCAATAGACTTAATTTATAAAAATAAAAATTATTTATAAAAATTAAAATTAAATTTATGTACATATGTACATAGGTTGCTGATTATAAATAATAATTTTATTTTAGAATGTCTTTAATTTATTATTTATATGTTAGTAATTATTAGTCCAAATGAAGTATAAAAATATTATATTAATGTCACCAACGAATTTAGTATTGTATCTAATAATATTGTTTTGTCTTGTTGGATTGTAATATTTCAAATTTTAAACCTTTCCCTTATATTTAAATGTGTAGCTTTAGGAGTAACATTATACTTTCATCAATTTTGGTTGTTTCTGATTATTATTTAAACTCCTTGAAAGTTCTACTTTGGTAATATTTTTAAGAAATTTTCTTAATCGACCGAAAATGTATCCATTCTATTTACTCAATATTTTTAATTATGTGTACGTAATTACAAACTGAGATGATTTTGATTTGTGATTTTCAGAATAAAATTACTTCTAATTGTATTTTTTCAATTATTACTTTTCAAGTCGCATTCAAATCCAAAATAATCATTTGAAAATACATCATTTTTATACTCATTTCTTATCCATGTCTTGTAACAAATGTGAAATAAATAAATCTATTATGAGTCCTATAAATTACTATGTATTGAATACAGAACTGTGTGACCTTGCTCCACTTGCTGCTGGCTGTATTATATGAATACTATTGGTGTTTGTGGATTAGTTTATACATGACAGCATAAAGAATTAAATGAGATATAAAATCAGTGAGATGAACTAACCGCAAATGCCTCATCAAACTTACCTACACCAATTCTATTTTTAGGTTTACTTAGGTGTTGTTTATATTTTGAAATTTAAATGACTGAACCAGAATAAAAGTTTTTGATTTTGTTGCTGAATCTTTGTAAATTTAATATACTAGAGACTTTCGCAAAGTTGAAAAAGTGCAACCTTCATCATTGGTATTTCTTAGAAATAGATGAAAGGAAATGTAGAACAATGCTTTCAAGGGCGTGCAAGGAGGTTTAGTTTTCGGGTTGGTCAATTTCATAACCCCCCTAACTCTGGACGGGAGGGGTGTTTTGGAATTCATACCGGGATTTGAGAAGAGGGCACTATAGAGATGTGATTCATGCATAGTGTGCCCGTGGTCGACCCTTAGCCTATGTGCCGCCGCCAAAAATATGAAGTGCATGCCAGTACGCACGTGCGTTTTTAGGTCTCCACAGCGTCCAATCGCAAAAATGAATAATGATAAATGGCATAGAGTAATCTCTGAGAATTTGTGAATGTAATGGTATCTCATTTTAGGTACTTTGTAATACCCACTGGCAGGTACAATCAATGAAAGTTGATGAAAATTATTTTTTCTCTTACCAGGAGTTGACCACTTTGGACGGCCATAATTCCATATAGGGTGGTCCAATTGAGTTGAAATCTGCACTAGGGTACATAACTCGATAACTCAAATAAGTGGACGGACATACAAATAATAATAATTTTATGTAATCCTTGCATAGACACTCACAGACCGCTGTCGGGTGGCTACGGAGAAATGTATACGGCAACAATTGTTCAGTCGTTTCCGGATGGTACAACAGAGGAAAAGGAGGCTATTCTTAAGACGCTTAAATGGCCAATTCATTGGACTCCTATACAAACTAGTTTAATGTTTGATGACCTAATACAAGAAATAAAAATTATGCACATGCTGCATCAAGGAGGGAGTCACCCAAACATTGTTCGTTATCTAGGATTTGATGCTCCTTACATGGAATATTGTAATTGCACTTTTTAAAACGAAAATATATCAATGTAATGTACAAAATTGTTAATGGACATTTTTATATAGTTAAGGCATTCTTAATATTGGATCTTTGCAATCCTGAAAGCTTGGCTGATTTCTCAAAACAGCATACGGATTACGGAACATATTACAATGATATTTATGACGGAAGGTATTGGTATCATGATCGGATGAGGTAAAATATCTAGTCAAGTACATCCCTTACATTTTCCGTTATAATAACAGCTCTACTAATTGAAGACAAATAGTTCAACAAACGCTAATAATTAACATAGAGAACAACGCAAGTTTCAAACAGAGCTATTGGGGACATCGCATTTGATGAAATGGGCAGAAAATATGGCTCATGGTATGAAATTTATAGCCGGAAAAAATGTTCTGAGTATACCCTAAAGTCTGACGTTTGGAGCTTTGGTTGTGTGCTCTGGGAAATTACATTCTATTTTTCTGGCGTAATTCCTTACGAAGATAAAAACGAGTTGGGATCTGCGGATACGTTTATAATCAATTTGAAAGCTATGCTTACGGGAGGGATGAGGCTTCAGCGCGAGAGTTCATTTTTGCCAAATCCTGATGAAATGTAATTTTTTTGCTGTGCTAGAATTTTTCATTGAAAGTTTTCAAATCCTAAAGTACATTTTTTATATTAATGATTTTTGTTAGATGGGAAATTATGCAAGATTGTTGGGAATTTGAACCAGAAAGAAGACCCGATTTTGACGAAATTCACCAGCGGCTGGTGCTTATCAATAATGACAAGTACAGATTGTACGATATACCGGACGAAGAGGAATCACAACAATCTGATTCTGAATATCAGTGGACGGAAGAGTTACAAAAAATGGGTTATTGCGAGATTCGATTTCCGTAAATATTTGTTTGCATAAAAGTTTGCATGAAACGCTGGAAAAATGTAAATTACTACACTTAAGCAAGCTCAAGGAAGTAGATATAGGTATCTATGTAGGTAGGTAGTAGATATGCACGCGCTTATTATAATTATCCTATATTATTTATTAACTCTAAACTGTCATATTTAATTTGAGATGAGATTTAATCTAGTTAAAGTGTATTAGCAGTTAGTAGATTAAACCTTCATGTCTTAAAGAAGTAGAAGGACTTAATAAAACGGACACTGGTGCCAAATGAAATTATTGAGGGAGGCGCTTTGTTGATATAAGTAGTTTTAATTTACTTTCATTTTGATCAACACTTGACGTTTATAATAACATTAAATAGAAGACAATGACAATCTCGATTATAATAAACTATGAACGTAATAAACATGAAATATTGAAAGGTTATGAAAATGTTAGGCTAAATTACGGCTTTTCCAATAAACTGTCCCAGTCAGGCCAATAACGCTCTTTCATTCTCTCGCAATATTCCTTCAAGTTTTTCAGTTCACCTACAAGAAAATTCATAGATACATCATTAAATCATGTAGTACAATATGTTTCATTTTATTCAATACGCAGTTTTACCATGAACAAGCCGCTCAAATGGAGATGATTGCATTCCCCAAACAGTTTGCGCAACTATACCAAAAAGAGCACAGTCGTCCTCGATTAGCTCATCTCCCCCAAGAAACTTTTTATCTCCAAGAATACTCGAAACTGTTCGAAAAATCGTCCTCAGTCATTTGGTATATTTCTTCTTGTGTATGTTTTCCAATGCCATGACTATCCATTCTTCCTTTTATTTCTCGAGCTTTGATTGGAAAAATGTACTTGAGTATTGGTGGAATTTTTATAATGTCGAAGACGGTGCTCCGGTGCTGTTTGGGTCCATTGCTCTATTCTGAACAATTCCCCTGGAAATAGAAATGCGAGATATGTAATCTTATCATCAGGTCCTGATTTAATGGATTATATGTAATGGCAATTTGTATTTTTCTAATACCAGAAAACATGTTCTTCCAGAATAACTCTGCATGCTCTTGCTTTGGCCAACTCTGTTTGGGTCGCTTTCTTGTTCAAATCGATTGAAAATTTTCTAAGATATAGTCCAAAGTAAACTGACTAATTCTCATCCAATTTAGTGACAATTGTATTTAAAATCGGAATTTTACCCTTACTTGTTTAAGAATTGGATAATCAAATGAGTGTCATCCATGTGATGACCTTTGTAGGATATCCAAGGTTCCATTCCCTTGGGTCCAAATTGGTCATTTGTATCAACCTGGACACCAGATATTT